>PVHT021183562.1:632051-654010 GCA_004024745.2 Catagonus wagneri | reverse complement strand
AACCCGCAACCTCATGGTTCCTAGTCGAATTCGTTAACCGCTGCGCCACGACGGGAACTCCTCCACATGCATTTTAAACCTTTTTTTTTTTTCAGTCTTGTTTTTTTGTCTTTTTGCCTTTATCTAGAGTCGCACCTGCAGCATATGGAGGTTCCCAGGCTAGGGGTCTAACAGGAGCTGTAGCCACCGGCCTTCGCCACAGCTACAGCAACGCGGGATCCGAGCCGCGTCTGCAACCTACACCACAGCTCACGGCAACACCGGACGCTTAACTCACTGAGCAAGGCCAGGGATCGAACCCGCAACCTCACGGTTCTTAGTGGGATTCGTTAACCACTGAGCCACGAAGGGAACTCCTCCACATGCATTTTAAAATCAGCTCTTGATTTCAGTAAAAATTGTTGGTGTTTTATTGGGAGCATAAAATCTATAGATTAATTTGGGTAGATGTGATATCTTAATAATGTATATATAGATGTATATATAGGTCGTGGTGCAGCAGAAATGAACCTGACTAGCATCCATGAGGATGCAGGTTCGATCCCTGGCCTCGCTCAGTGGGTATAGGATCTGGTGTTGCCGTGAGCTGTGGTGTAGGTGGCAGACGCGGCTCAGATCCCACATTGCTGTGGCTGTGGTGTAGGCCGGCAGCTGCAGTTCCGATTCGACCCCCCAGCCAGGGAACTTCCATATGCCGTGGGTGCGGCCTTAGAAAGCAAAAAAAAAAAAAAGATGTTTTCTGGTGTTCTAGTGGTTAGGCTCGATACTCTCACCCCTGCGGCACAGGTTCAGGTTCAATCCCTGGCCTGGGAACTGAGGTGCTACATCGAGTGGCTCCACGCCATGGCCAAAAGAAAAGAAGGGATGTCGTTGAAATTGTGTGTGTGTGTGTGTGTGTGTGTGTGTGTGTGTGCACTCAAGGCAGTGTGGATGTACACGAGGGGACCGCTGGCCTTGGGTCACTAACCGGAGCTGCACTCCCTGCTCCGCCCCCTCCCGGAGTCTTCGCCCGGAACCCAGAGCACAAGATCAGGCAAGCTCTCCTCTTTGCTGCTGGCCCTGGCGACAGTTGCCCACCTCACCCAGACACATCAAGTCCTCACCTGCCTCCTTCCTCAGTGAACCGCAGAGCTCAGATGTTCATGCCAGGCCCTGCCAGCCGGCCTCCCTGGCTGCTGTAGTTGGCGAGAGAGAGGGGAGGGGTGTGTGCTCCAGCGCCACCCCCTCCAGACCCCTGAGCCCGGTCCCCCCAGCCCACCCCGTTACACAGGAAGGAGGGACCGGGGCAGGGGGTACAGGTACCCCTGAGGCCGACCTTCACAATGCAGTAGAGCAGGATACAGAAGAGGGTGGACGGCAAGGCCCACGGTCTCAGCTCCCCCGTTTACAGACTGCGTGGGCTGGGACAAGCTCCTTAAGCTTGCCAGGCCTCAGTTTCCGCCTCTGTAACATGGGAATGGTGATAGTACCAGCTTCTCAAGGCTTGCTCTGCTCCACGAATGTGCCTGCCGCAGTTCTGCTTTAGCCCTGTGCAGACTGAGAAGTGACGTGTCGGGGACAGACACGAGAGCGTGAAAAAGGAAACGCTGTGTCTGCCCACACTGCCAGGCACCGGATGGTGTGACAGCAGTGCTGCACGTGGAGGTCTGGTGTCACCAGTATTGCTGCTAGAGACGGCTGGCCGCAACAGCTCTTCTACCCTTAGCTGCCTGGAGTGTACTCACACCTCCCAACAAAAGGTCAAGCTGTTTCCCCAGCCCCTAACTCTGCACTGGCCTTGGACCTCCTTGAGCCAATAGAATGTGGCCAAAATGATGGTGTGTGCCTTCTGACAGTCGGCCTCAAGTGGCCTGGTCGCCTCTGCTCCTGTGCTCTTGGAACCCTCTGCCGCCACGTCCAGGAGCTCGGTCCGGCTTCCTGGAAGATGGGAAGCCTCACGGAGGAGGATGAAGACACTCAGCTGAGAGAGCCAGCATGAACGCCCGGACAGCAGTGACGCCATCTTGGACCGTCCAGCTCCAGGGCCGCCCCCGGAGGTCTGCCTCTGCGTGGGTGACCCCTGAGCACAGCAGAGGAAGCCGATCTCTGCCCCACTGTTGACCCATAAAATCGTGAGCAAAGAGCGGTCATTTTTTAAGCTGTCAGAATTTGAAAGGCCTGAGGGCCGCTTCCGGGGAGCGGGGCCATTCTTAGGTCCCGTCTTTGGAGCTGCTGCCGACCTCTGGGGGCCCTGGCAGCGGTGGCGCTCCCTGCCCGGCCTTCCACAGCGGGCTCAGGCTCTGCTGTTTGTTCAGCCCTCGCCCACAACTGTGGGAACTGTTTCCTTATTCTCAGATCCTAGTCACCTGGTCTGGGTGATGAGGAAATGCGAAGGTCTCTGTGGCCCAAAGAGGACGTCTCATTTCGGAGCACTGGAGAAGCAGAGCGCAGGCTGACCGCCCGGCTCACTGCCGCAGTCGGAAGGACAGACCAGAGGGAGCTTTAACCAGCTGCTTATGCGTCCTTTCACAGAGAGTCCATTAGAGCATTAAAAAAATGTTCTGGGACCTCCCCCCCAAGAAAACCCAGCCTGTTTTTTATTTTTATTTATTTTATTTTTGCCTTGCCTTATCTAGGGCTGCACCCGCGGCATGTGGAGGTTCCCAGGCTAGGGGTCTAACAGGAGCTGTAGCCACCGGCCTACACCACAGCCACAGCAACGCGGGATCTGAGCCGCGTCTGCAACCTACACCACAGCTCACGGCAATGCCAGATCCTTAACCCAATGAGCAAGGCCAGGGATCGAACCCGCAACCTCACGGTTCCTAGTCGGATTCGTTAACCACTGAGCCACAACGGGAACTCCAAAAAGCCCAGCCTGGTTTTTGAATTTAAAAATTCATTAGAGGATTTCCAGTTGTGGCTCAGCAGGTTAAGAACCCTGCTAACATCCATGAGGATGCGGCTTTGATCCCTGGCCTCATTCGGTGGGTTAAGGATCCAGCATTGCTGCAAGCTGCGTGGCGGTGGCTGCGGCGCAGGCCGGCAGCTGTAGCTCTGATTCAACCCCAACCTGGGAACCTCCATATGCCGTGGGTGTGGCCCTAAAAAATAATAAAAAAAAAGTCACTAGACAACCTGAAAAGAGAGGACGGTCTTTGTTGAAATCCAAATGCCTGGTACACGGGGCAAATAATAATGATAATGGTAATAATAACTAAAAACATGTAACTTAGCCAACAGGAGACTTGGAAGATGGGTCCCGAGGAGAAAAGGGAGCACAAGGACAGGACAGGGACGAGACAGATTCGTAGGTAAATGCTACAGATTTTCCCGCTCTGACTCAGACCCCAGGTGGGGGAAGATAGGCATCTAGGCCTGTCCTGGTGAAATTCCAGAATTCCGAGGAGAAAGAAACTTCCGTGGCAGGAGCAAGTTGCTCACAAAGGACAGGGCCTCAGCCTCTCACTGGGCTCTTTCTAGTTCCCAGCCCTGCGGGCGGGAAGGCGGGCGGGCGGCAGGGAGAGGCTCCTGGGAAGCGTGTGGGTGTATTTATAAACCTGTGAATTCTCCCGGCTAGAGGTGACTTGCGTCTGTCCCTGCCCCCAGCCGCGCCCTGTGGTCAGCGATACTGCTCTGTTTGTCTAAATGTCTGAGTCAGAAAGCCGCCCAGTCCCTCGCGCCAAACCCCTTTCTTGTGGACCCCAATCCCGTCACCCGATGTGGGTTTTGTGATTTCCTTAGCCCTAACGCTGAGATACTGATAACCATTGCACTCTCCTGCCCCCGCCCAAACAACCAGCCCTGCCAGATAAATATGATGCCTCTGGGTGAGAGGACGTCCCCCTCCATGACATGGGTTAGGCTCTGCCAAGGGTTTGTCTGTCATTTAGGAGTGTGGTGCCCACATGGAGTCAAGGGCATGTGGGACCAGGTTTTTTCCTGCCCTCCTGCCCAGCTGATGGTGGAAACTCTAGGTCACGCACCAGCTTGGGTGTGCTGTTTCCTTGGAGATCTTGAGGCTGGTGTGTGTGTGTATGCATCTGTGTGTGTACGTGCGTGTGTGCGTGCGTGCGTCCGTGCGTGTGTGTGCGCATCTGTGCGTGTGTGTGCGTGCGTCTGTGTGTGTGTGTGTGTGTGTGTAGGGATCAGGAAGGCCCCTGTTTCCCCGGTTCCCAGGTACTCAACACACAGCTGCTCTGTGTGCCCTCCCAGAGTATGAGAATCCACAAAGAATGCCATCTTTTTTTTTTTTGTCTTTTTAGGGCCACACTCACGGCATATGGAGGTTCCCAGGCTAGGGGTTGAATCGGAGCTGCAGCTGCTGGCCTACACCACAGCCACAGCCACACAGGATCCAAGTCACGTCTACGATCTACACCATAGCTCATGGCAATGCCTGATCCCTGACCCACTGATCGAGGCCAGGGATCAAACCTGCATCCTCATGGATTCCGGTGGGGTTCGCTAACTGCTAAACCGTGAAGGGAACTCCCCAAAAACACTATCTTTTTTTGTTTTTTGTCTTTTTGCCATATCTAGGGCCGCACCTGTGGCATATGGAGGTTCCCAGGCTAGGGGTCTAACAGGAGCAGTAGATGCTGGCCTTCGCCACAGCCACAGCAACGCGGGATCCGAGCCGCGTCTGCAACCTACACCACAGCTCACGGCAATGCTGGATCCTTAACCCACTGAGCAAGGCCAGGATTGAACCCGCAACCTCATGGTTCCTCGTTGGATTCGTTAACCAACCACTGAGCCACGATGGGAACTCCAAGGACACCATCTTTTAATAAACCCATTTGCAAACAATTTTATGGACACGTGTAAATCCTCGAGCTGGGCAAGGCGTACTTTTCTCCTTCTGTGAACACCTGTGTTGATTTTTACCTTTCCTTTATACACTTGTCAACAGCAGGTGCTGGACTGCCCCTGTCCTAAGTCAACTTCAGGCCTTCCGTGACTAGTATATGCCAACATCCGCCCTGCCTCTGAATCCCTCTTGATCTCTGTGACGCCCTCTTGACCCAGGAACAACTTTTGCATGTGGTTACCTACTTACATTTTCATAAACTTCAAAAAAACCCCGATGAAGAGGAGTTCCCTTCGTGGCTCAGTGGTTAACAAACCTGACTAGGATCCATGGAGATGCGGGTTCCATCCCTGGCCTCACTCAGTGGGTTAAGGATCTGGTGTTGCTGTGAGCTGTGGTGTGGGTCACAGATACGGCTCAGATCCTGCGTTGCTGTGGCTGTAACGTAGGCCGGCAGCTGTAGCTCTGATTCGACCCCTAGCCTGGGAACTTCCATATGGTTCAGGTGCGGCCCTAAAAACCAACTAACCAAACATACAAAAAACAACCCAGTGATTTATTGCTATGGAAAAATAAGAACAAAAAGGGCTTGACCCAGAAGCAACTGGGTGGAACAGAGGTGGACAAAGCAGGAAATTGTGAGCCGTGCTAGGACTGTACTTTAATGCTGGAAATCTACTAGATCTGCTGACTTAGAAATGTGAGCTCCAGGAGTATGAGGAAGGAGGAACAGTGCTGTTCGTGGCAGGTGGAATAGTAACGGTGGCAACCTGAGCAGTGACTTCTGAAAATGGGGAGGAAAGAGAGATAGACTGAGTTTAAAGAAAGCTCAGTGGTGGGGCCAACCTCCCTGGACAGTTTGTTGGCAAAATATCCTCTTGCTGGCCCAGGCTTTGAGTCCTTACACGTTCACTCCTGGTGGGAATAGCCTTAGGGCGGGACGTACACTTGGGGTTGTGGTCCAGGCTGGAGTGGGCCAAGGGAAGAGCTGAGGCTCTTCATGACCACAGTTTCTTTTGTTTCTTTCCTTTGTTTTTTCTTTTTACAGCCGCACCCGCAGCATATGGAAGTTCCCAGGCTAGGGTTCAAATCTGAGCTGCAGCTGCCGGCCTATGCCACAGCCATAGCCACACCTGATCTGAGCCGCGTCTGTGACCTTCGCCACAGCCACGCTGGATCCTTAACCCACTGAGCAAGGCCAGGGCTCCAACCCGCAATTCATGGATACTAGTTGGGTTCTCAACCCACTGAGCCACAACGGGAACTCCTGATATGACAGTTTCTCTTCATGCGACTGATGGTGTGTTCCTGCCAAAACTGTACTTCGAAAGTGTGAGAGGACGAGACTTCCAGGAAGGCCAGTTCAAAATGTATTTTCTGGCATTCCTGTCGTGGTGCAGTGGTTAGCGAATCTGACTAGGAACCATGAGGTTGCGGGTTCGATCCCTGGCCTTGCTCAGTGGGTTAACGATCCGGCGTTGCCATGAGCTGTGGTGTAGGTCTCAGACGCGGCTCGGATCCTGTGTTGCTGTGGCTGCAGTGTAGGCCAGTGGCTACAGCTCCGATTAGACCCCTAGCCTGGGACCCTCCACATGCCGCAGGTGCGGCCCTAAAATGACAAAAGGCAAAAAAAAAAAAAAAAAGCATTTTCTAGCAAGGAAGCAGGACTTGATAACAGTGGTGAGACCAGATAGAGAGGGGAGATATCTGGCTAAAAGCGTTGAGCTTATCTTCCCAATTTGAGTCGGCTCTGAGGGTTAAAGATCACCCAGAAGGGGCTCCGTCTTAGGCTGGCTTTCTAGAAGCAGAGGCGGCGGCCGGTATGTGGATCCCCAGCAGCCGAGGGCTCTTCAGGAAACACTTGCCAGGGAGAGAGAGGAAGGACGGGCATGAGGTCTCAGGCAAGTCTGGCCGTGGGGGATCGGAGCCACAGATCCCATCAGATGCTCTGACCTCAGGAAGCGCTGGGCCTTTGCAGCCCTCCATCGTGGCCTTGGCTGCCAGGAGTGGGGCAGGGCGGGACACCCCAGACTGTCAGGTGAAGGGCTCCCGTCTGCCGCAGGCAGTCCGCCAGAGAAGAACCTGGGTGTCAGAGCCCATAGCCTGGCTTTGGGCTTGTTCCCTCTGTCACCTGCTTTTCACCTTCCAAGGTTTGTCTTCTCTATCAGAAGACCACTCATGTAGCAACAGAATAAAACTTTTTTTCGGTGATTGTCTTTCTCAGAAGCATGTGCTTTATTCCTCTCCCTTTTTGTATGGTGCTTGGACGGTGCTCTGGAAGGAAGCTCTAGTTGCTTCCTCTCGCCTGGCAGGGATTTTTGGTAAACTTCTGAAGCACAAGTTATAAAAATACTGTAGCTGGCGAATGCCAAATGATACTATATTTTGCTCCCCCTGCCCCCTCCCTGCCCACCTCTGGACCCGTCGGTTAGCTCGTAGATGTGTGTAGTGACGGGTGATGGGGTCGGAGGAATTCTGAGCTTGCATCTTTGTTAGAGTTGGACTTACAGATGAAAGCATTTTTAAAGGTTCTCTTTATTTCCCTGGAAGATAGATAACATTTCTATTGCATCTTTTCTGTTGTTGTTTTGTTTTTTGTCTCTTTAGGGACACACCTGAGGGCATATGGAAGTTCCCATGCTAGGGGGTTGAATCGGAGCTGCAGCTGCCAGTCTACACCACAGCCACGGCAACGGTGGGATCCGAGCCACATCTGCGACGAACTCCACAGCTCACAGCAACACCGGATCCTTAACCCACTGAGCGAGGCCAGGGATCGAACCTGCGTCCTCATGGATGCCAGTCAGATTTGTTTCTGGTGAGCCACAATGGGAACTCCTGGGTGTCCTTAAATTAACCCTGATTCAATTCCTATGTCATCGACCAGGAGACACATCAGATCCCACATGTTCCGGACTCAGTCCCCCAGGACTCCCCCCCGTCACACATTCAGGTGGTCACCTGTGCTTCTGACCAGTCGTCTGTAAATCTGAGCTTCTCAGGACTCCCTCCTCTGGTTTGATGGATTTCCGCAGTGGCTCCCAGGACTTGGAGAAACCCTTGCTGACGATTACCAGTTTATTAAAGCAGGTGCCAAAGGACACAGGCGAATAGCCTGATGAAGCCATTTGGAGGCTGAGGTCCGGGAAGCTCCTGAGGCAGGAGCTTCCTTCCGGGGGAGTCGAGGTGCATCACCCTCCCCGAATGAGAATGCACTCACCCCCTGTGGACAGAACCCCACACTAGTGGGGTTTTTACGGAGCCTTCCTCATGTAGGCATGATGAATTATTACGTCCATTTCCAGCCCCTCTCCTCTCTCTCTGGAGAAGCAGGGAGAGGAGGCTGAAAATTCCAAGCTTCCAATCATGGCTTGGTCTTCTGGTGACCAGCCTCCATCCAGGAGCTATCCAGGAGCCCACCCAGAGTGGCCTCGTTAGAACAAAAGGCATTCTGGAAATCCTGTCCTGGCTCAGTGGAAATGAACTCAACTAGTATCTATGAGGTCGAGGGTTCGATCCCTGGCCTCACTCGGTGGGTTAAGGATCCGGCATTGCCGTGAGCTGTGGTGTAGTTCACAGGTGGAGCTCGGATCTGGCGTTGCTGTGGTTGTGGTGTAGACTAGCAGCTGTAGCTCTGATTTGACCCCTAGCCTGGGAACCTCCATATGCCGTGGGTGCGGCCTTTAAAAACAAAACAAAACATTCCTGTCATCTCGGAAGTTCCAAGCTCACAGCAATCCCGGATCCTTAACCCACTGAGCGAGGCCAGGGATCGAACCTACATTCTCATGGTTCCTAATCAGATTCTTTTCTGCTGCGTCAGGATGGAAATGCTTCTCATTTACCAGTTTCTTTTTTTGCCATTCTTTCTCACATTTCAGACCTCTTTAGAGTCATTTTCTTTTTTCCAGAAATACATTCTTTAGTTTTTCCTATAGTGAGTTTCTGTTGGTGATAAACCCAGTTTTAAGGTATCTGATAATGTCATTGGTTCAGCCTGTTCTTGATGGTTTTACGGGGTACACAAAGCTAGGCTGATGTTTTCTCTCAGCACTTTAAAGATACAATTCTATTGTCCCACTGCCAAGGGGCCACTGGGACAGTTTTACAGTTACCCTAGGGCATGGGGTATGGGCTTGGAAAGAGGACGTGCATTCCTTTTTTTAGGGCCACACCCGGGGCATATGGAGGTTCCCAGGCTAGGGGTGGAATCAGAGCTCCAGCTGCCAGCCTACACCACAACCACAGCAACACCAGATCCCAGCTGCATCTGCGATCTACACCACAGCTTGCAGCAACACTGGATCTTTAACCCACTGAGTGAGGCCAGGGATCAAACCCACATCCTCAAGGGTACTATGTCAGGTTCTTAACCCACCGAGCTACAGCGGGAACCCTTTTTTTTTTTTAAGGACATGCATTCCTAAGTCAAGATTTATAAATAGGTAACTAGTCTTGTAGGGACAAGGATTATGTCAGCAAAGGTCTTTATCTTTGTCTGGAGACTAACATAGCATAAGGTGACCTGGACCTAACATCATTAAACAAAATTAACTACCAAGCCCTCGACACAAGAGAGTAGCCGTACTTAGTACAGCCCTGGGAAGGGCGAGTGGGAGGAAGGAAGGAACCGCACGGGCCCAAGATGGTGTTAGTTAGGCGAATGGCCACAGACCTGGGCTGGAGCCCTGGAGCTTCCAAGGGCAGGAGGAAGTAGGACATGAACAGTAGGAAGGCTTTAGTAATCAGATGTTTGTCCTGCCACACAAGTCAGTCATCCAGATAAAACGTTACCTTTCCTCTGGCCCAGGTCCCCTAGCTGAATACTTTTAGGTATTCAAAGGAGGGGTGAAAGTTTTTCTTGAGTCCGCCTGGGCCTTGATTGCCCTCAGCTCAAAACAGTTGGCTTGCCGGGGAGGCGCTCTCTAGGGAGACGCATTCTGAAGCCCGTCACAGACCCACGCCCCTTCATTCCTAAACGCTTCGTTGCAGACCGTCCAAGGACCAGAATGGTCTCCTACCAAACCACAGAACAAGTGTTTCACAAGTCAGGTGTAGTTAGCATTGATACAATACCATTATTGGGAGTTCTCCTGCGGTGCGGTGGGTTAAGGACCCAGCGTTGCCACTGCAGTGACTCGGGTCACTGCTGTGGCTTGGGTTCAATCTCTGGCCCAGGGTTCAATCTCTGGCCCAGGAACTTCCACATGCCATGGAAAAAAAATACCATTATCTAATCTACAGGCCTTATTCATTTGCCAGTTGCCCTAATGATCTGTGGTAGTAAATAAAATAAAATAATAAAAATCTGGGGAGTTCCCGTTGTGGCTCGGTGGTTAACAAATCCGACCAGGAACCAGGAGGTTGCAGGTTCGATCCCTGGCCTTGCTCAGTGGGTTAAGGATCCAGAGCTGCTGTGAGCTGTGGTGTAGGTCGCAGAAGCGGCTCAGATTCCACATTGCTGTGGCTGTGGCGTAGGCTGGCAGCTACAGCTCCTGTTAGACCCCTAGCCTGGGAACCTCCATATGCCGTAGTGTGGCCCTAGAAAAGGGGTCAAATCGGAGCTACAGCTGCCAACCTACACCACAGCCACAGCAATGAGGGATCTGAGCTGCGCTGCAGCCTACACCACAGCTCATGGCAACGCCAGATCCTTAACCCACTGAGTGAGGCCAGGGATTGAACCCGCATCCTCATGGATACTTGTCAGGTTCATTACTGCTGAGCCATGACTACAACTCCAGGTTTTGTTTTGTTTTGTTTTTTTATTAAGCTGTATGAGCTGTTTGTGTATTTTGGAAATTAACTCCTGTTTGGGGAGCATCATTTGTAAACATTTTCTTCCCATCCGTAGACTGTCTTTTCATTTTGTTTTTAGTTTCCTTTGCTGTGCAATTAAATATTAATGAGCAGAAACTTCTCTTGGAGTTGGGAGACCAGAAGGGGGAGCTGTCATAGCTTGTGATCACAGCAAAAACGCAGCCAATGGAAAGCCATGAATTCTTTGCTTTCTGTAGCCCTCCCAACTTTCTTTTTTTTGGTTTTTGTTTTTTGTTTTCAGCGGTTTATTCACATTTTTTTCTCTGCTAATTTTAGTATGCACCCTGTGTAAGTTAGATGAGGGCTACAGTAAAAACATTTTCAGTAACTGAAATCTTACTTTTCTTTCTAATGATCTGGAGCACATCACATGTTCATTGATTATGACAAATAAAATGATTTCTCCCAACTTTCTTTTCCTCTCTATCAAAGCTACTTCCTTCCCTTGCCTTGCAGAGACTTGCATGTGGCTCGCCGTGGTTGCAGACCCAGAATTGCAATTCTCTGCTGATTCCAAATGAGCCCCTATCTGTGGAGCAATAAGTGTCAGTTTGTTTCAGGTCTGTCTGTGGTGTTCCACTATCAGAAAAAGCATTTCAGAGTTCCCATCGTGGCTCAGCGGAAACGAATCTGACTAATATCTGTGAGGACACAGGTGCAATCCCTAGCCTTGTTCAATGGGTTAAGGATTTGCTGTTGCCGTGAGCTGTGGTGTAGGTCGCAGATGCGGCTTGGATCCCGCGTTGCTGTGGCTGTGGTGAAGGCCGGCGGCTACAGCTCCAGTTTGACCCCTAGCCTGGGAACCTCCATGTGGTGTGGGTGTGGCCCTAAAAAGAAAAAACAAAAACATTTCTTTCTCCTTCATTGTTTACTTATTTGTATCAGTATGGATTCATGGATTCCTGTTGTATTCAGTGGTGAAATTCGCTACTAGCATTATTACTTTCATTCTCAAATTGTCCTATAATGCAGGATCCGAGCTGCATCTGCGACCTACACCGCAGCTCGGTGCAATGCCGGATCCTTAAACCACTGAGCAAGCCCAGGGATCGAACCCGCATCCTCCTGGATACTAGTCAGATTTGTTCCCACTGTGCCACAGTGGGAACTCCCTATTGTTCTTTTGATGTGTCCCCCATTCTTTAAGCAATTCCTTCCTTTCTGGGATAATAAGATGTTCCAGCTTTATCTTATACCTTCCTTATGCCAGCTGTGGAATCAGCCATTTTCCCAGAAAGCCCTGGTTTTGTATAGAGGAAAATGGGATTCAGGAACCAAGATCTGGGCACCATCTATGGCCATTGTTACTGGACTGTCATTGCTTCTAAGCCTTATCAGTTGACAGAACTAGAAAACATGTGTATGTGCATACATGCACATGTGAACATACCACTTTACATATAATTCCATCTCTCTGTCTTTCTGTTTGTCTATCTATCTGTCTGTCTATCTAAAATCACAGGTTTATATTGATACCTTCTGGTCCAACCCCATAAGGTTTATTGTTCACTACAATCTTGCTTCTTTCCATACTTGTAAAATACTGTACACATTGTAAAATTAAACTATAAAATTGATTTCCATTGGAGTTCCCATCATGGTTCCCCAGTTAATGAATCTGACTGGCATCCATGAGGGCACAGGTTCGAACCCTGGCCTCGCTCAGTGGGTTAAGGATCTGGTGTTGCTGTGAGCTGTGGTGTAGGTCGCAGACATGGCTTGGACCCTGTGATGCTGTGGCTGTGGCATAGGCTGACAGCTGCAGCTCCAATTTGACCACTAGCCTGGGAATCTCCATATGCTGAGGGTGGGGCCCTATAAAGCAAAAAAAAAAAAAAAAAAAAAAAAAGATTTCCATTATCCTTAATACATTTACTTACTTGCTTAATTCTCTGTACACTGAAGGTGGTTTCAGAATGACTAAGCCACAGCACTGTGTAAAACAGACCCACCAATTAGAATTCAATATTTGTTTGCAGTTCTTTTTGTCTTTATTCTGAGAGCGTAGAGTTGATATACTTTTTGTCCCCCCCACCATGGTTGTGAATAACATTTTAATAGAGTTAGGTTCATTTGTTTCTCTTTGTATTCTGTTTTGGCGTTTCTCTCCATCTTGGTTGATTTTTTTTTAACTTAATGGATTTTATTTCAATTATAGGTGTACATAAATCATCACAAGTCAATTTGATAAATTTTGTGTCCCAAACCCACAGTGCATCCCACCATCCCCCTTGGTTGATTAAAAAAAAAATTTTTTTTTGGCCTTTTGTTTTTTTAAGTGTCCTTAACCCACTGAGCGGGGACCAAGGATCAAACCCACATCCTCTTGCATACTAATTGGGTTCATTAACCACTGAGCCACGACAGGAATGCCAATTTTAATTTTTTTTTTTTTTGAGTAGATGAGGTACAAAGGCAAAAAGTGCACTCAGGGAAGGAGTTCCCTGGTGGTCTAGTGGTTAAGGATCGGCATGCTGCTGCTGTGGCGCTGGCTTGATCTCTGGCCTGGGAACTTCCGCATGCCCCAGGTGCAGCCAAAAAAAAATAGGAAAAAGTAGTCAGGGAAGTGTCACTCCCTCCCGCCACCCTTCCTGTATTCACCCTTCCACCCTGTTGCTCTTGACCCCCTTTCTTAACTCATCTCATTGGTTTTTGGTATCTTTTCCATGGCTTTTGTTTGTTTTCACAAAAATAAGCAGATACATGTGTATTTTCTTATTTCTTCTTTCCTCTAAAAAAAGCATACATATTGTAAATACTCTTTCTGTCTTTACTTTTTTTTAACTTGACAATAGGTCCTAGAAGCCACTCCCTGTCTGTTCTTATATATCTTCCTCATTGTATTTCCACTGCGTTGTACTCCATTATCTAGACGTACCATTCTTCATGTCTACATTTCTTCTGTTTAAGTCTCTCAGCAGTTTCCAGTTATTTTGCAATTTCAAATAATGTTGCAGTGAATAATCTTGTGCATACTTACTTTTGTATCGTTGGAGATGTGTATCTTCAAGAGTAAATTTCTAGAGAAAGAAATTTTTTTTTTTTTGGTCAAGCGTTAAACACGTATTTCCCTACAGCCCTGCCAACAAGATAGTTGTCAAGCTTCTTAATTTTTGCCAATGTGATAGATGGAAAATGGTACCCTAGAAGCATTTCAATCGTGTTTCTCTTATGAATCAAACTCAGCATTTTTTCATATGGTTAAGGGCCATTATTTTATCTTTTTTGAGGGAGTTGTTACTGTTGATTTTTTTTTTTTTTTTGATGGCTGTACCCATGGCATATGGAAGTTCCCAGGCCAAGGATCGAATCCAAGTTGCAGCTGTGACCTACTGTGCCTGGCCAGGGGTCAAACCCAAACCTTCACAGTGACTCAAGCTGCTGCTATTGGATTCCTAACCCATTGCACCACAGCAGAAACTCTGCTGTTGATGTTTTGTGCCCATTTTTCTGTTGGGTTTCGGGTCTTATTTCCTTTCATTTTTATGAGTTTAAAAAATATATTAGAGATGTTAACCCTTTTACCGTGATAATTATGTCAAATATTTTTTTCCAGGTTTTTATTTGTCTGTGGCTTTATGGTGCTTTTTTTTTTTTGCCAGAAAAAATTTTATTATTTTTACGCAGTCAAATTTATCAATGTTTTATTGCCTCTGGATTTTGAGTCATGTTTAGAAAACTTTTCCCTACACCTTAGTCAGAGAGGTATTTGCCCATAAATTCTCGGTACTCTTAGCATGTCCTTTTTTACACTAGGTCTCTGAACCGTCTGGAGTTTATTCTCGTGTGTGGAGCAAGTTAACAGATCTAGTTTGATCTCTTTCCAAATAGTTCTCTGTTGTCTGATCACATTAGCTAGAAGGTGTGTTTTGACCTCCTGATTTTTCCATTTGTGCTTGGGTAGATTTCTGGACTTTCTGTCCCATTCAGCCAGTCATCTCTTCTTGCGGTGGTACAATGTTGTTTAAATAACAGAGACTTGGCGTTTCCATCGCGGCTCAGCAGAAACTAATCTGACCGGTATCCATGAGGACGCAGGTTCGATCCCTGGCCTCGCTCAGTGGCTTAAGGATCCAGTGTTGCCATGAGTTGTGTTGTAGGTTGCAGACGCGGATCGGATCCTGCATTGCTGTGGCTGTGGTGTAGGCTGGCAGCTGCAGCTCCGATTCGACCCCTAGCTTGGGAACCTCCATATGCTGTGGGTGTGGCCCTAAAAAGACAAATAATAATAATAATAGGAGTTCCCATTGTGGCTCAGTGGTTAACGAATCCGACTAGGAACCACGAGGTTGCAGGTTCTATCCCTGTCCTTGCTCAGTGGGTTAAGGATCCGTGAACTGTGGTGTAGGTTGCAGATGCGGCTCGGATCCCACATTTCTGTGTCTGTGGCGAAGGCCGGCAGCTACAGCTCCTGTTAGACCCCTAGCCTGGAAACCTCCATATGCCGCGGGTGCGGCCCTAGATAAGGCAAAAAGACCAAAAAAAATAATAATAGGGACTTCATAGTATATCTTAATATTAGGCTAGACCGCCCTCACAGCCTTTTTCAGGTTTTCTTAGCTATCCTTACATGTTTATTATTCTTCTGAATAATATTATGAATTATGAATTTTTCATGGGCATTTTGACTCTAGAAAATATGTTTCAGTATTTTTATTGGACTTGCATTAAAGTTACAAATTTACTTGTGGAGAGCCGAGACTCATTGATTACGTTTAGTCATCCTTTCCGAAAACAAAGGATGACTCTCCATTTGTCTGAATCTACTTTTGTGGCTTATAGGAGTAATGTTTTCCTGAAACATTTTGGAAACATTGGACATTTCTTGCTGAATTTATTGCTCGTTATTTTATCTTCTTGGTTACTATTGTTAAGTGGGTTTTCTCTACATTATATCCTTTCCCTGGTTATTGTTTATGTTCAGGAAAGCTCTTGATTTCTGTACATTAATTTTATATCCTGCTGCTTTACTACATCAGTGTTACATAGTATATTTATTCTGTTATATACTATCATTCATTTGCACATTAATTCTTTTCTAATTCTTATGCCTCTGATTTCTCTTTTCCAATTAACTCAGAATGAGTTAATCCAGCAGTTTATCCAAATGTGGACCCAGATAAATAAGGCTCAGCCTTTATGTTTGGGTAGCCTGAATTTCAGGAGGCTGATTTGGAGGGCTTTACTGATAGTATGTGATCCTAAATGGATACTGAAATTCTTATGGAAAAACAAACATGCAGGAATAGCTAGGAAAACCCGAGAAAGAAAAGCTGGGCTCCCTGAAGAATGGGCATCGAGATGCTGCCACCTGCCTCCCAGAGGTGGTACTGCACCCCTCCTGAGCCGAGCAAATGGGGACCTACTGGTACTAATTAGCTTTGGAACCTGAAAATTCAGTCTAAAAGGGAATTTGTCTTTTTTTTTTCTTCCCTCCCTCCCACTAGAGTTCATCTGGACTTCGGAGTTCAAATCCTGGAGATAGAGCACAAAGAGGTAAGGTGAACTGAGATGTCTTTGGCTTAGTCCAAATTCTCATCCTGGGGTTTGAGAAAATGCAGATTGATGGGAGGATAAAAGAATGAAAGGGGAGAGAAAACAAGTTCCTTGTTGCATCAGGCCTTTTACATACAGTAATTTTTAAAGTCCTTGGGAAATGTATATCTTAAAAGTCATTTTATAGGAGTTCCCATTGTGGCTCAGCAGAAATGAATCTGATTAGTGTCCATGATGACGCAGGTTTGATCCCTGGCCTCCCTTAGTGGATTAAGGAGCCGGCATTGCTGTGAGCTGTGGTTAGGTCGCAGATGCAGCTTGGATCCTGCATTGCTGTGGCTGTGGCATAGGCTGGCAGCTGTAGCTCCCATTCAGCCCCTAGCCTGGGAACCTCCATATGCCGCGGGTGTGGCCCTAAAAGAAAAAAAAAAGAGTAATTTTACAGATTAGAAAACAGTGGCCCTTAATAAGGAAATGTTAAAGGATTTTTTTTTTCCAAAGGGTAAAATTGTGGCTCTTAGGCAACTATAAAATGAACACATGTCGTAGGTTTTATTTAACTTTTTAATTATTGAGTTTACTGGTAAAAACTGGTTCAAAATCCAGACACACACATATGGGCAATCAGGAATGCCAAAATGAATTTGCTAGGAGGAAGAAAACCTGTCACTCTTCAAAGGGGAATCATTTTTCACTGTACGAAATTTATTTGCCTCTCCATGGACAAGGATCATTTTTATTATTATCAGTTTGCAACAACTCAGAGAGCTGTCAAGTAGCTCAAAGACAAGGAAAGGTGTAGACCCTTCTAGAGTCAGATAACCCTGGAAGCATCCTCCAGACAATTTACAGTGAAATTAAGTAATGCCTTCAAGATTTCACAGCCGCTAAGTAGAAGACCTAGAAGTTAAACCCACATCTGTGTGTCTCTCCAAGTTCGGGCTCCTCCTTCGGTGCCAAGCTGCCTCGGGACAGGGACGGTTCAGTTAAAATTCCTTGGTCTCAAGAATGGAACCCCTGGAGTTCCTGTCATGGCTCAGCGGAAAAGAATCCGACTAGGATCCATGAGGACGCAGGTTCCATCTCTGGCCTCGCTCAGTGGGTTAAGGATCCGGCGTTGCCCTGGGCTGTGGTATATATAGGTCACATATGTCTTGGATCTGGCCTTGCTGTGGCCGTGGTGTAGGCCGGCAGCTGTAGCTCCCATTCCACCTCTAGCCTGGGGACCTCCATATGCCGCGGGTGTGGCCCTAAAAGAGCAAAAAAAAAAAAAAAAAAAGAACGGAGCCCCCGCACCTCCATGGAACAGACTCTGTAATAAGTTTCCAAGGTCTCGAAAACCTCAGTCAGTCGTTTACCGTCTTGAGGGTGCCCCCTGCTCTGCAGTGTCACTCGGAGGTCTGGAGGGGTCACAGCCTGGCCTGGGCGCTGGGGAGCAGAACAGGCGGCTCCAGACCGCGCTGTCCCGCGCACCTTGCCGTGACCGAAGGGCCTTCTCAGCCCAGGCTCCGGTCAGATGGTTGGTTTGGGAGCTACAGGACGCCGGTACAGCCGGATGATGCCTTCATCCTGTAGCCGCTTCCAGAGTGTTCTCTCCAGCTTGAAGTCGTGGTTGATGTAAAAGATGGTCCGTTTCCATGACTTGTCGTAGTAGTGATCAGAGAAGCGTTCGTGGCCCTCGGTGATGAAGCCGTAGGCGCTCACCTGCGTGAGGGGTTGGAGCCGTAAGGCCTGCAGGGGTGCCTCCCGGGCTCCCTCTGTGCGTGTTGCAGGCGGGCTCCCTCCTGGGGTCCGGTTGCAGGCCCCCTGGAAGCACCCTTGCGCACAGGCATGTAGACACCCAGGCCGCTCCGCCCACCCCAGCCGTCAGCCCGAGCTGGGCAGGCCCAGGAATCCCCGCGAGCTGCCTCTGCAGGTGCTCCAGCTCCCGAAGCGGAGCCTCACCTGGTCACAGAGCTGAAGGGCAGTAAGCAGCAGGAGGGCCCCGGTGGTGGGCCGGTATAATCTCCAGTGGGCCGTGTTCAGAGTCTTAGACCTCAGGAATCTGGGAGACACCCCAGCGCCCCAGCTGTCAGGTGGCTGTGAGGATGAGAGGGACCCGGCCCCTGCCACGGGCTTCCTGCTCTCACCTGTTCTTCATGTAGCGGAGCAGGTCTGGGTGCAGCAACAGGTATCTGTCCATTTGCAAGGCTTCCTGGAAAGCTTCCTGGGGCCTGTGCCTGCGGGTTATTTGGGCTCAGTTCTCTTACCTAACCTGGTGTGGGCCGAGCTGAGGTCACGGGCACGATTGGTACCCCATCTCCAGGTGATGGCTAAGACGGTCCCCACCTGGCCAACCCTTCACAGCTGCTTGCTCACTACGAGCTCACCTGGGGGTGAGGCAAGGGGCTGTAGGTACCTGAACCAGAAAAGGCTCTTTTTGACCAGGGTCTGATTCAGAAGCAGTGCTTCCAGCCACTCATAGTCCCGGAGGCCTTCCAGGAAGTGCAGGTAGCGGATGTCCTGAGGACCAAGGACAGCGTGTGGTCCAGGCGTCTTGCCTTCCGTGGGGCGGCCTGTCTCTGGCTCCAGGCTGCAGGCCTGCTCTTCTCAGGCCTGGCCTGGCCACCCTCCCTGCTCGTGCCCCTTGCAGAGGCGGAGCCTGTCCCCACCCCAGGCCCAGGATGCTCGTCGCCCTGTCTCACCCGCATCCTCCCTCACCCAAAGCCTGTGTGCGGCCAGGCCCGCTCCTCTCTGCTCACCTTCCCCAGAGGTGCGTGCCGGAAGCCCCGGCTGCCCAGGATGAGGAGTGACTGGGTCAGGGAGAAGGCAGTGAAGCCGTAGAAGGATGTCCGAGTACCCACATCCTGTTCATAGCCCTTAATGACAGCTCCACTCAGCCTGGGCAGAAAGACAGCAGAGTGCAGGAGGGAGCAGGGGTGGGGGGGGCACGGAAGGACAAACCGGGAGGCAGCAGCTCTTTATGGAAAATCTCCAGTGAGCCCAGGACCCCCCACCTCCTCCAACAGGCACGGAACACCCGCTGAGATCTCTCAGAAGAGCCCATCTCTGCGCGGGGCGGGGCGGGGCAGCGCGGCTCACCGGAACACGTAGTCGTGGCTGTCTATCTCACGGCCCATGTGGGAGTTGTTCAGAATGCCTCCGTTCCCAACCACGGCACAGCTGATGCACTGGAAGCTCCCGCGGGGGAGGCCAGCCAGGAGCAGCTGCTGCTGGGGCACCGGGGGGAAGCGTGTCACCACCTTCTGCACCACTGCAATGGGGGGGGGCATTCAGAGCCCTAGGAGCGCAGGGGCCCGCTGCCCCCACTCCCCACCGAGGCCTCGGGCACACCCGGGCCCCGGGGCGAGGACTCACGGGAGAAATTGAGCTCCATGAAGCCATAGGGTGGAGCGAAGTGTTCCAGGCGAACCCACTCGCTCTGGTTGAAGTGTCTGGAGTCCAGGAAGAGGGTGAGGTTGGGCAGAAAGAGATTCTGGAGCCAGGGTGACTTGGAGGCCTTGATCTTCACCGAGTCAGGGCAGGTCTGCAGGCAGGAGGACGGGTCAGGCAGGAGGAGGCCTGGGAAGGCCAAGGCCGGGGCTGGGGGTGGTGGTCGGGGGCAGAAAGCAGACCTCTAAGCTGGGGCATCCGTCCTGTTTCCAGGGCCTTTCGGCCCTCCTGCCACCCGTCTCTGCCCCGCCCCCCCCCCCCATCAGGGGCTCCAGGAACGGGAACAGGTACTTCTTGGCCCTCGAGGCAAATGCAACTTTATATGCGTGAGAGGCCTGGACTGGCCCGTGAACGTGTTCTGTGTTCCCTGTGCGGGGTGTGGTTGCTGTCGTGTGTGCAAACGTCCCTATTCTGAACGCTTCCCTCCAGGGGCTGTGGGCCCAGGCTGGTTTTCTCAGGGATGGAAGAGAGAGGGTCGTGGAGTGACCTGTGCAGACTCTTCCGGCCTCCTAGGGGCCCAGAACGGGCCCCTCTCACTCTCAGCCTGGCCTGCGGCCTGGCCCGGGGGGACTCTGGGATGAGAGCGGAGTGGGACGAGGGGCGGAGCCTGGGAGGGAGCAGGGGGGGTGGGGGCTGCCTGCCTGGAGGGGCTCGGGGCCTGGGAGGGCGAACTCACCGTCTGGAGGCCCCCCACATCCAGGCTGTATTCTTCCTCAAAATCCCACTGTGGCTCAGACTTGAAGTGGGCAGCCTGCAGTCGCTGGGCTCTCTGGGTGGTGGGGCTCTGGGGAGGGGCCGAGGCCGGGGTGGCCTGGGTGCTCCTCTCTGGTGGGACAGCCGCTGTGGGTCTGACTCCCGCCAGGGCCCGCACCCCGTGACTGTCTGGAAGGGGCATTCTGACTGTGGCTGCCGAGTGGCCCTGAGGCTTTGCAGGCACTGTCCTTGGGGCCATCAGCCTCGAGTTCTGGTCCCCTGGTCCTCTGGTCATCCTTGTGTCCTGTGTGTTCAGCGATGGCGCCTCCGTCCTGCCGGTGGCCGTCCCCCCGCCTTGACCCCTGGGGGGCAGCGTGTCCTGCGTCCCCGGTGCTGCCGTCCTGGCTGTGCTGGGCACTCTGCTGGGCTCCTCCGCACTAGCCTCGCTGGCTTCTGCCGCTCGGCCCTTGCCAGCCGTGTGGCTGGTGACCTTGGGGTGTGTGGCCCGCGTGCCGGTCCCCTGCAGTGACTCCACGTGGGTGGGCGTCCTCCTAGCCGTAGGGGTTGCCTGGGATGGATTCTGCTGCAACGACTCTGGAGACCTTTCTTTAATGCCTTCTGGATGCTGACATCTGGGGACAGAGATGACTTTGGATGAAGGCTAAAGGTCGTAGCGTCTTTGGAAGCATAACTAGACTTCAGACCAGTCTCCAGGAGAGCTGAGGGAAGGTGTGTCACTGTCCACACTCAAAACAAGCTGCATCGGAGTTCCTGTTATGGCTTAGTGGGTTAAGAACACAGCTGGTATCGATGAGGATGTGGGTTGGATCCCTGACCTTGCTCAGCGGTTAAGGATCCAGTGTTGCTAGAAATTGTGGCATAGGTCATGGATATGGCTCGGATCTGGCGTTGCTGTGGCTGTGGCATAAGCCTGCAGCTGTAGCTCCAATTTGACCCCTAGCCTGGGAACTTCTATATGCCATGGGTGCAGCCCTAAAAAGAAAATGACAAAAAAAAAAAAACCCTAAAACGGGGTTCCCATCCTGACTTAGTGGTTAACAAACCTCACTAATATCCATGAGGATGTTGGTTCGATCCTTGGCCTTGCTCAGTGGGTTAAGGATCCGGTGTTACCCTGAGCTGTGGGGTAGGTCACAGACTTGGCTTGGATTCCACATTGCTGTAGCTCAGAGGACGTGGGTTCGACCCCTGGCCCCGCTCAGTGGGTTAAGGATCTGGCATTGCCGCAAGCTGTGGCATAGATCACAGATGCATCTCAGATACCTCGTTGCTGTGGCTGTGGTGTAGGCCAGCAACTACGCTCTGATTCAATTCCTAGCCTGGGAACCTCCATATGCCGCGGGTGCAGCCCTCAAATAGCAAACAAAAACAAACAAACGATCCCCCAGAACCCCTAAACCAAAACAAAACAATTGGCGGTGGGTGTCGAGAAACTTACCTCTGACCACTAAAGAACTCTTAGGGGAAATATGGTACTTAGGGACCTGGAGCTGGATGCTAAGGGCAGAGTTCCACTGCTCACCCCCTCCGTGCTGCACCCCCAGCTCAAGGGAGATTGGATTAAGATGGCGGAATAGAAAGACTGGAGCTCAACTTCTCTCCCGAAAAACAGCAAAAATACAGCCAAATGCCGAGCAACCTTCAACCAAATGGACTGTAAACTTCCAAAAAAGATACTCTGCTCCAGAAGACACAGCGGAGACCA
>PVHT021183562.1:618013-631051 GCA_004024745.2 Catagonus wagneri | reverse complement strand
ACAAGACCCGTGTATATGCTGTCTTCAAGAGACCCACTTCACTTCTAGAGACACATACAAATTGAAAGTGAGAGGATGGAAGAAAATATTCCATGCAAACGGGCATCAAAAGAAAGCCGGAGTAGCAATACTCCTATCAGACAAAATAGACTTTAAAATGAAGAACATTTTAAGAGACAAGGAAGGGCACTACATAATGCACCCCCAGCTCTCCGGGCTTGCTCCTCTGTGGCTCCCAGTGTCTGCTCTATTCCTGATTGTGAGTCTGAGTGTGTGTGACCCTAGTCCTGTCCCCTAGTATCTGTGTGATTCAGGGGACCTTTTAAACGTAAAAAAATAAGGGGAGTTCCCGTCGTGGCTCAGCAGAAACAAATCTGACTAGTATCCAGGAGGACACAGGTTCGATCCCTGGCCTTGCTCAATGGGCTAAGGATCTGACGTTGGGAACTGTGGTTTAGGTCTCAGACGCAGTGCAGATATGGAGTGGCTATGGCTGTGGCGCAGACTGGCAGCTGCAGCTCCAATTCGACCCCTAGCCTGAGAACCTCCATATTCTGCAGGTGCAGCTATAAAAAGACCAAAAAAAAAAAAAAAAGGTAAAGCATGGATGCCAAAGTTATCTTTATTCACAAGGAAATGGGAAAGATTCATCCCTGTTAAGACTGTGGCTGCCAGCCTTGATCTTGAAAGGTCTGCTTTAAAGATACACTTCAGACCCTGTCATGAGTCCAGCCCCACTTAAAAGCAAACTGTTGCTTGTTGGGAAAATATTCACACTCAGCAAATATTTGTCAAGAGCCCTCCCCAATATTTGCCAAATTTCACGTCCGCTGCTGGAGATGACAGGTGAAAGGCATGCTTCCCCGCCACAGTCACAGAGGAAGGCTAGTGAGGGGAGAGTCCTGTTATCACGAGAAACGCAGATCGCCCGGCGGGAGCACCAAGGATGGGGCTCTGTCTGGGCACCGTGGAAGTAAGGAAGGCTTCCTGGAGGAGCTCCCCTCCGAAGAGGATTAGGAGCGGGGAGGAGGAAGTTTCAGTCCGCGGGAACACTCGCGGTGTTGGGGCCATGGGGTAATCACAGGACCGGGGGCTGGGCTGGGGACTGGGGGCAGGTGATGCCTTCACACAGGCAGGCAGGGCCAGAGCGTTATTTGCAGCATATGTTGGGCCCAGGAACTTAGACTTTGTCATTTGTCTGGTCATGGGGGTGGTATGGAAGGAGTGGGCACATCCAAGAGCGTTTATTCTAGCCGTGGGAGAAGAAAGATCCAGGTGGCTGGGTCTGGCTTCTGGCAATCAAGGTTTCTGGCTCCAGGGACTGGATTTATTCTCTTTTCATTTTCGACTTTGATGTGAGGCTGTCAAAAAGTGGCATTTAATTTATGCAAATCAGTATCAGGTGTTGTGCTGAGAAAAGCCTGGATCCTTAGCTCTGCCTGGACTTTGTGATGGGGTCTCTGTGCTAGACAAGTTTTGGGGGAAATTCCTGGGAACTTTGGAAAAAAGAATCTTCCTGTCTAGTGGTCTAGCCATTACCAGGTGGATTTCCAGGTGTCCTTTATCTGGTTTCCTAAGCCTCCCTAACTCGTCTTGGTCACTCTTGTCCCAGGTTCCCTCTGTCTGTTCCCATCCTTCTTCTTCTAAGACAAATATAACAGCTTACAAAACAAAACATGAATGTTTTGTTTTGTAAGGAAATGGATCGAAACCACCGCGGGGTGGAATTTGAAATACATACTCAGAGAAGCACAGCTCATTCAACGGATGTGTCCTAGATGTCCACCCTGCGCATTGTGCCCCGAGGTCCTGGGTTGGTCCCAGCAACACAGATTTAAATGAAGGCTCAGACCTTGGCCCCACGGAATGTGCAGTAATGGTTAGTAAAGGCCAGAGACAAAGGAGACCTTTCATTACCAGAGAGGAACGGTGCTGGCCACCTCTATTAACCCCGCTCCCTCCTGGGCTGTGGCCAGCATTCTTGGTGGAGCCCTCCTTGGCTCCATGGACTCACACTTACTCAGGTCCTCCAGAAGGACCTTGACCCTGAGCGAGGACCTAAGTTCTCTGAAGGTTGTTGGGAATGGGCTAGCGGGGGCATCTTTGCCTCGTACCTCCCAGGGGTCCTTCCTCCTTGGGGCACACACATATCTTCATGGCCCTAAGCAGCAACACCTCTGCCTTTGCTTGATGGCTCAAAGACGTAACTTGAATGTGAGGTAGTTCAGACCAGAGAGGAGAGAGAAAGGCCACCAGACAGTGCTGGACGGTGATATGGACCAGCCTGGAAAAGCTAACAGCCTTTAAGCCTTTCATCTCTTATTCTTGTCTTATTTTTTTTCTCTCTGTTTTTTGGGTTTTTTTGTTTGTTTGTTTGTTTTTTTAGGGCTGCACCCAAGGCATATGGAAGTTCCCAGGCTAGGGGTTGAATCAGAGCTGCAGCTGCCGGCCTATGCCACAGCCACAGCAACAATGGATCCAAGCAGCGTCTGTGACCTACGCCACAGCTTATGGCAGCGCCGGATCCTTAACCCACTGAATGAGGTCAGGGATCGAACCAGCATCCTCACAGACACTATATAGTCACATAGTGTCTGAGCCACAAGGGGAATGCCCATTTTTTTCATTTTTAACTAAGAAAAAAGAGAAACTGAGAGATTCGTTTATAAGGATGGAAAGTGTCCAAGGAAGCCAGGAGCACGAAGAGATTGAGCCTTTAGAAGGGCCTGGGGCTGGGAGTCCCCCTCTAAGGCCTCGTCTGCTCTGCTTCTGCTCCTCCGTGTCCCAGCCCTCCTCGTCCCCTCTCACCTGGTGGTGAAGGGGGGCTGCCCTGAACACCTGGGTGGGGCCTGGTGACTCCTCGCTCCCACTTTTTAAGTTTTAGGGGCGAGATTCTGGCTCCCTGGGGTTCCTTCTCTGTCCCTGCCCAGGGGTCTGGGTCACATGGTCTGTGACATCCTGTGCGTGGGAGAAGGGTCATCTCAAGAGAAAGAGGGCATTTCTTGCTCATGAACTGGAGCCTGAAAAAATGCCACTCAGAGCAGAGAAGAAAGGCTGAGTTCGTCCAGAATGAGTCTGATGGATTCCTGCCACCTTTACCGAGTGGAAGAGTTTGAGTCCCAGGAGCCTGGAGATAAGGTTCACCCGAGAGCCTCCCCTTTAACTGGACAGTTGCGCCTAGGCTCCCGGCTTGTGTGCGCCGTTCAGCCAAACAGACGCCCGAGTGTCAACTCCATCAGGCAAACAGCGCTAACTGCTCAGCTGTGATTCTGGATTCACGGCCACTTCCATTCCCAGCCCCAAATCTCAAGACACCTGAACACGTTTTCCTTCCAAGCCACTGGCACCGAACACAGCTGCGACCGCGCAGATGCTGAGGCAGGGCTGGTTGGACAGACAGCTCCGACAGCTGGCCATCTGCCTCGTGGTCACATCGGCCCTGAAGGGCACAAGCCCTCCTCTGCGGTCCCACCGGGAGCAAGAGTGGTACAGAGACTCCACACAGGACTCTTCCACCTGCAAACGCTGTGAGTTATGGATGACACGTTTCCATCTACACGAAGAAGCTGCAGTGACCCAGATAGTGGCAAAATTATGTAATTAAGTTTCATTCCAAATCCCTATAATTATACACACCTGTGATTGCTAGCAATGTGTTTTTATTGGCATTTCCCTGTTATTATGTGTGGAATTTACCGAATGCTCACACTGCCCCATTCACATACTGAGTGCCTGCCTTTGTCTTGCCTGGACTCTTTGTGTTCCTGAACTTGTACACTCTAGGCCAGGTGGGGTGGGGCTGGGGCGTCTTTTTCCAACTAAGGGCCTTTAGTTCAGAGGGACAGGCAAACCAGTCATGAATCACACCCAAGCAAAAAACAATTCGATATTATAATTCTGATCTGAGGAGGTAAATATATAAAATGTAGCATTTAAGAAAATGAATATATCGGAGCTCCCTGGTGGCCTAGTGATTAAGGACTCTCCATTGTCACTGCTGTGACTGGTTACTGCTGTGGTGTGGGTTAGATCGCCGACCTTGGAACTTCCACTTGCTGCAGGTGTGGCAGGAAAAAAAAAAAGGGAGTTCCCGTCGTGGCTCAGTGGTAATGAACCAACTAGTATCCATGAGGACGCAGGTTCAATCCCTGGCCTTGCTCAGTAGGTTAAGAATCCGGTGTTGCTGTGAGCTGTGGTGTAGGCTGCAGACGCCGCTCAAATCCTGAGTTGCTGTGGCTTAGGCTGGCTGATCCCACCCCTAGCCTGGGAACATATGTTGTGAGTGTGGCCCTAAAAAAAAAAAATCTGTGGCAGAGATCACATAGTTCTGTTCAATAAATGAAACAAAACTGCAACAAAATATTTATCTGGCATCCTCCTCCCTCCCACTTCTTAAGGACACGTCACCAAGGGGATTCCAGAAGCAAAGAAATGGCAAAAGGTTCAAAGTTCAGTTTTGCCTGAAGCCATAAAACATTTGGCAAGAGAGCAGTAGTATTTACCCAAGAATTCAGAACTAGAGATAAGACTGGGGAATGCCGAAGCTGACCAGCATATGGAAGAGGCTGTCCAAACTGAAATTTGGCAGTAACACCCCCAATTGTAGGTCATTAATAAAACCACTAGGAGTAGATTATTTTCTCAGGAATCATAACAAAGAGCTCAAAAGCCTCTCTGAACAATCCCCAGCAATAGCTTTGCTGCCCACACCTGCATTTCATCTTTATCGTTATTTATGGAGCCTGCTTTTCACTTCCTGTTACCCGGCTGGCTCCCCCAGCTTTCATCCAGCTTCTCCCGGGAAAGGGGAGCCGACTCTTGGCTCCCCAGCCCCGTCTGTCCTCACTCCCCACTGAGGACCTTCCGCGTGGGGTGCCCTCGCCTACACTGCTCCCCTCCCTCCTCCCAGCCTGACTGAAGTTTCTAAAACCCCCTGGGGGGTCCATGTAGCTCTTTGGGGTCTTATCTGAAATGGAGGTCAGCTGTTCTGCCTTTCTTTTCCAGCTTTGAAGTTTATGTCCCCTCGGAAATCCTGGACATTTTTGCATGGGAACGGATGGTTTCCACTTTAGGACTTTACTTTGAAAATTCAGATGTGTCTACAAGTTGCTTTCATGACTGAAAGCTGTACTTTGCCTTCATTCTGTCTGTGTGCTGGGGAAACGTGCAGAAATCCGTATTCTGTTGTTATTCTGAGTGTATGTCTGTATAAATACTGTTGTACAAAATAGGTGACTCAGAGTTCCCGTCGTGGCTCAGTGGTTAACGAATCCGAGTAGGAACCATGAGGTTGCGGGTTCGATCCCTGGCCTCACTCAGTGGGTTAAGGATCCAGCGTTGCCCTGAGCTGTGGTATAGGTCATAGACGTGGCTCGGATCCCGCGTTGCTATGGCGGGTTAGGGTTTGGGAATCTCCAACTCTGAAACGACCATGGTCGTGTTAATGACCTTCAGAAACACGGGGATCTGCTGGTGGGGCTCTGTGGGGGAGGCAGCCCTCCCCGGTCTCTCAAAGGCAGAACTTCCTGCTGCTTTCTCCTCTTCTCGCTCCCACTCCTCTCCTTCAAAATAGCTCCTGATCTTCCACTTCTTCCTGTTGGTTCCACTATCTCTAATTTAACCCAGGTCCTCTTCACCTTGCAGGTTTTGTTTGTTTTTTTGTCTCTTTAGGGCCGCACCCACAGCATATGGAGGTTCCCAGGCTAGGGGTCCAACTGGAGCTGTAACTGCTGACCTACGCCACAGCCACAGCAACACAGGATCCAAGCCACCTCTGTGACTTATACCACAGCTCACGGCAACGCCAAAACCTTAACCCACTGAGCAAGGCCAGGGATCAAATCACGTCCTCATGGATGCTAGTCCGGTTCGTTAACCGCTGAGCTACAATGGGAACTCCCACCTTGCGTTTTAATGGCTAACAGCCCCCCCAGTCTGTGCCCTCATGTGAGGATACTCTGCTTGTGGATTCTGTCCAGCTCCTTTGGCCGCTGCTGGTCAGGCCACAGGGGCACCTCCTTCCTCCTCCTAATCCATCCTGCTCACTTCTGACAAGCTCAGCACTTCAATACTGTTTTCAGGAGGCCACCTCCCTGTCCAAAAGCCTTCTGCAGTCACCCTCACCCCACCTTCCTAAATGCCCTTCCTCTGCTCCCCACAGGAAGCCCTTCACTTCCCTGAGGCGGATTTTCTCTCGGCTCAGCAAAGAGGACACTCATTTAGGACTTATTTAGGCTGGCTTCCTTGTTCATCCTTTTCTTACCACATGACTTTCCCCAAACACCTATCCAGGCCCTACCTGTCTCCCAGATTCCACCTTCTCTTTGAAAGCTTTCAACAGACACAAAATCCTTTCCTCCAGGGACCTCTACCATCACAACACACACTCTCTGTTGTTTGGGAACGTGATTATATAAACAGTTTATTGAGAAGTCTCAATGCGTGGCCGTTTACCTATCCTTGAAAGTCTTGGACAGAGTCAGTAACTCGACAGTCACTTTTAAACTCAGGACAATCCTCAATGCGTATGCATTCAGCTTCAAATTACACGAAACAAGAACTGACAAAACTGAAGGGAGAAATAGATGAATTCAAACCCGTTTTGGAAATGTCAGGCCCTTTCTTCTAAAGCTAAACATATACCTTCCTTATGACACAGCAATTTCACCTCTAGATATTGATCCAAGAGAAATAAAAACATCTACATAGAAATATTTATACAGCAGTGTTCTTAGCAGATTTATTCATAATAGCCAGAAACCGGAAGCCACTCCAAGGTCCATCAGTAAGAGAACGGATGAGCGATGTGCTGTGTTTTCATACAACGGGATGCCTTATAAACGTTAAGAGGACTCTCAGATTCACCAGGGGCCTGAGAAATGCAAATTAAAAAGAGAAACACACTTTCACCTATCAGGTAATTAAACTTTAAGAACACTGACGATATCAGTGTTGCCACAGAGGTTGGTGAGAGTTAACTCTCACACTTGCCTGTATAGCCTTTTCTAAAGATGATTTGATGGTACCTATTGACATTTTTTTTCTTTTCAGAGCTACACCCGAGGCATGTGGAAGTTCCAGCTCCCGGGCTAGGGGTCGAATCAGAGCTGCAGCTACAGGCTTACACCACAGCCACAGCCACAGCAACGCCAGATAGGAGCTGCGTCTACCACCTGTGCTGCAGCTTTTGGTAACACCAGATCCTTAAGCAAGGCCAGGGATCGAACACGCATCCTTACTGACACTACATCAGTAAGTTGCTGAGCCACAATGGGAACTTGCGTACCTGTTGACATCTCATGTGAACATGTCAATTATCTTGGCAAGCCCACTTCTAGAGACCTGTCTATAGAAATGCTTACGTAAGTGCAGAAAGATATGTGAACAACGGGTGGCTGCCCAAGTGCCCATCCATAAACGATATCCATTCTGCAGAGCACTATGCAGCCATGGAAAGGAAGGGAGTAGATCTGTTTGTGCCAACATAGAAGAAGGGCCATGATATAGTGTTGACTTAAAAGTCAACCTGTGGCACAATGAGTATAGTGCGATACGTATTTATCTGTCCGTCAGTCTATCTATCCATCCAACCAGCCAGCCAGCCAATCATCTGTCCATTTATCTGTCCATCCATCCAATTATCTATCTATCTATCATCTATTTTTTTTGTTTGTTTTTTTGCCTTTTCTAGGGCTGCACTTGCGGCATATGGAGGTTCCCAGGCTAGGGGTCTAATTGGAGCTGTAGCCACCGACCTACATCACAGCCACAGCAACGCGGGATCCAAGCCACGTCTGCAACCTACACCACAGCTCACGGCAACGCTGGATCCTTAATCCACTGAGCGAGGCCAGGGAATGAACCCATGACCTCGTGGTTCCTGTTGGATTCGTTAACCACTGAGCCACTACGGGAACTCCTATCTGTCTGTCTGTCTGTCTGTCTGTCTGTCTGTCTATCTATCTATCCTGTCTATACATCTGTTTATCTATCTGTTGTAAGAGCTTGTCTAGCATAAGATAAAGAGCACAGATTTTGGAACTAAAATGCCTGGGTTTGAATCCTGGCGCTGTGACCACCTGGCCCTGTGAACTTGATTCATTTGCTTCTTCAGCTCCGTGTGTCTCGATATACGCATACTCAGAAGCCTTAGTGAGTTACTGTACCTAAAGCATGTAGCGTGGGGCCCGGCACAGAGTACGCGCTGTAGAAGTATTAGCTGCGGTGAGATGATGAGTGTTGCCGGCCCTGAGGAGGGGGGGCAGAGACGGGGTGTAGTGGAGAGAACTCGACTGCCCGCTTTGCCTTTCTGTGTTTTTTTAACCTTTGTGACAGCATGTTTTCCCTTCAGATTCTGATAGTGAGACAAGCACCTGGAACACACTGAGTCTGGAAAGAAAGGGGTCCCTCACTGATGGAGACGTGTTTATGAGAAAATGGCCTAGGAGTTCTCCTGTGGTGCTGCCGGTTAAGGATCCGGTGTTGTCACTGCAACGGGCCCGCTGTGGCTCCGATTTGATCCTTGACTCTAAAACTGCCATATGCCGCAGGGACCGTCCAGAAGCTCCTTTCGAAGGATTCACTTGAGGCCCAGAATTTAAGCTGACTCCCTCGGGAAACAATCTCCCGTTTTAAAGTGTCTCAGGAGTTAGAAATTAATGGAATTCATGGGATAAATCTTTTGCTTTAGGACACGGAGAGTGGCATGTAAAAACTAACCCCAAAGCTGCTCTTATTACTCATGGTCCCAGAGGGGAAAATAGTCTTGTTTTCTCCCTCTGCCTTCTGGAGACCGATCCAGTAGCTCCCTAACCCCTGCCTGCAGCTCCTCTGCACGCAAGCTCCATGGCACCCTATTTCCCTGTTCTACCACCTCCGTGCCCCCCAAGTCCTTGCCGGGGTTCCATGACCTCCTGCCCTCTGACACAGCCTGTAAACACAGCAGCATCTCAGAGGTCCCCAGTCCTCCCCGGGCAATATTTTTTCACTGTCTTCTAAGCAATGACAGGGGACCTGGAAAGGGTCAGAATCTTACCTGATAGGCTGTGTCCTGGGCTCCTTAATAAAGGAGGGCAGAGCGAAGACAAGGAAGATGATCGCAGCCAAGAGCAGGAGCCACTGTCTCCCCAGACAGGGCCAGCAACCCAGTCTCCTCGGGCAGGGCCTCATGATGTGCATATCCCAGGGCTTTGAAGTAGACAGCAAGTGGTTTAAGCGCTGGGACCTCCTGGCGGGGGTGTGAAGTGGATGCGCCCTTTATCTTATCAGCGAGCCACTCTGGTAAACCCCCTTATCAGTCTGCCAGGAAGGGAGCACCTTCGCTGCTTTGTGAAGGCTTACAGGCTGGCGTGGCTTGAAGGAAGAGAAACTCCTTCCATTCAAACAAGTTCACCTTCTTTTGCTTTGTCTCCCAAGCCTATTTCTGAAGGTAGAGCTTAATGAGAAACACACACACATGACCTGGAGTCTCACTTTCATCAGGTGTGGGATCCTTAACCCACTGAGCAAGGCCAGGGATCGAACCCGCAACCTCATGGTTCTTAGTCGGATTCGTTAACCGCTGAGCCATGACTGGAACTCCAGGGCGGTGTTAGTTTTTAAAAGACTGCTTGCAGTGCGGTTGGACCACACAGGTGCTTTCCAGCAGTTGAAGTGGGAAGGGCGCAGCCGGAGACAGCAGGGCTTTGCGGGACTTGGGACCCGGGCTCTGTGCTCGCACGCGGCAGTGTCAGTGCATCCCTGTGAGGGCACGACTTCCGATTCTGTACCCCGTGTTCTTGGCTTTCACCAGGGCGTGTGCCGATAAATGCTCAGAGCACCTTCCCCAGGGAGGATGAAAAGGGTACGAGCACGATTTGGAGCAGCTGAGAGGAGCACGGACACATGATGGGCTTCCATTATGCCACGCCGCCACATAACCCGTGGCGCTCTTCCAGGGGATGGGCTGGGGACACGGAGAGAATGTTCTCTCAGTCCTGGTTCAGTCTCTGTCTCTCTGTGCACAGCTAACCTGAAAGTGGTCCCGCACGGACACTGTAAAAAACATCTCCTGCATAGAACCTGTCCAAACTCTGCCTTAACTGACCCTTTGCCCCGTAATCACCTGCATTTTCGGCTCAAACCCTTACCCCACATGCCGGTGCCTGTTTGCTATGCCGGGCAAATGAAGTGCACGGTGGGAAGGGACTGTCTTACCCACAGCACTGGTTTGCCAAACGGAGGGTCTCTCACCCCACTGGGCGTTCTGTCCGAGGCCCTGGCTCTCAGTGTCCTGGCTTCCACAGAGCTTGGAGATCTGGCTGAGCTCCTGGGTGCCAGCTGAACTGCTCTTCACAGCCTGTTCCTCTCATCACCGGAGGGGTGGGTTGAGTTTGGAGTTCTTGAAGCCAGCTGGCAGGGGCAGGTCCGTCCAGACGTCTGGCTTCCGGGTTCTCAGGTTCCAGCGCGGCGTGCTGCTGTTCGCACCTGGGCTGGATGGGAAATGCGGACAACTGCAAGCTTTCATGGAAACTGACTTGCCAACAGTTTTTCAGATATCATCGCAATTTTCATGTTCCGTAGGAACTACTCTTTCTCTCCCTTTTAAGCAAAGGCTTTTGACTTTAGTCTCCTTTATATACCAGCTCACAGGCTACGTGAGACCTTACAGGCAATTGAGTGGTTAAACGGTTATTGTCAGTAAAAGGTAGAATCATGGCTCTCATACATACATATGTGAAATATGAAAATGTGTTAAAGATTTCATTCCATTCATGAACAAAACAGGCAGGCATAATAACTGATTCAAGAAAGACGTGTGGAAGCTCACATTGCTGTAGAGTGAGGACTGTGGAAAGGAATCGCAAATGGGGGCAAACTGGTTTCTCCACAGGGAGAAGGGAGGTCACAGCCAGGGAATACTTTACCTGCTTATCAACAGCCTGCGGTATACAGAATTATAAAGTTGCCCCGAGACCTTGGAAGCTGACCTCCGCCAGCCCGAGGGCTGTCCTCTGGATGATGCATATTTTTCCATCAAAGCAAGACAGTTTTCAAGAGTGAGTAAGCCTTAGGGCCACTCCAGGATTGGAATTCTTTTTTCTTTTTGCTTTTTCTTCTGCAGGTGGGGGAATTGACTTTTTTTTTTCTTTTCATTTTTTAAAGTTTTATTGAAGTATGGTTAATTTACAGTGTGACAATTTGTGCAGTACAACAGAGGGATTCAGTTCTACGTATACACAGGATTGCAATTCTTAAAAAGCGTTAGCCATTGGGTCCCCTCTCTATAAGGTAGACTTGATCATTTAGAGGAAGCTGGATTAACTGTAAAGAGGTTCAGCTTTCTGGAAGTCAGCTTATTGAGACCATGGAAAACTACATTCAGGGAGTTCCCATCTTGGCTCATCGATTAGCAAACCCAGCTAGCATCCATGAGCACGCCAGTTCGATTCCTGGCTTCGCACAGTGGGTTAAGGATCCTGGGTTGCTGTGAGCTGTGGTGTAGGTCGAAGACGTGGCTTGGATCCCCAGTTGCTGTGGTTGTGGTGTAGACTGGCAGCTGTAGCTCTGATTCGACCCCTAGCCTGGGAACCTCCATGTGCCCTAAAAGACAAAAAGACTCCCCCAAAAAATTAACAAAGTAAAATGTTATATTTATATATATATATATATATATACAAAAAAAAAAAAAAAACTACATTCGATGCTCCCATTATCTGTCCTGTCTTGTCTAATCCTTTTTTTTTTCTTTTTTAGGACTGTGCCTGGGCATATGGAGGTTCCCAGGCTAGGGGTCAAATCAGAGCTATAGCTGCCGGCCTGCACCACAGCCACAGCAATGCCAGATCTGAGCCACATCTGCGACCTACACTACAGTTCAGGGCAACTCGGGATCCTTAACCCACCAAGTGAGGCCAGGGATAGAACCCACATCCTCATGGATACTAGTCAGGTTCATTAACACTGAGCCAGAATAGGAACTCCCTAAAAATATTTTCTAATTTTCCCTTGTGTCTTCTTTAGCCCATCATTGATGATTTAGGAGTGTTAATTTCCACATATTTGTGAATTTTCCAAATTTCTTTCTATTGTTAATTTTTAATTTAATTCCTTGTGGTTAGGGAACATGGTTGGTTGATTTCAATCCTTTTAAACTTAAATAGCTTATGGCTTAGCATTTAATCTGTTCCAATGTCCCATGTGTACGTAAAAAGAATGTGTACTCTGCTGTTGTTGGTTGTTCCCGAGATGTCTGTTAGGTTGAGTTGGTTTATAATCTTCTACATCCTTGTTGATTTTTCTGCTTAATACTTTCATACATTATTGAAAGTGGGGTGTTAATGTTCTGAAATACTGTTGTTTAATTGTCCACTCCTCCCTTCAATTCTGTCAGGTTCTGTCTCATATATTTTGGAAGTCTGCTGTTAGTTGCATATGTGCTTATAATTGTTACATCTTCTTTTTTTTTTTTTAAGGGCTGCATTCTAGGCCTTATGGAGGTTCCCAGGCTAGAGGTCCAATTGGAGCTGTAGCCTCCAGCCTAGGCCACAGCCACAGCAACACTGGCTCCGAGCTACATCTGCAACCTACACCACAGTTCACGGCAACGCCGGATCCTTAACCCTCTGAATGAGGCCAGGGATCGAACCTGCAACCTCATGGTTCCTAGTCGAATTTGTTTCCGCTGCGCCATGACGGGAATTCCTCATGTGGATTTAAACCACTCTCTGGGGTCATTTCCTTTCTGCTTGTAGAACGTTTTTTTGGCTGAACTTGTTTCTACAAAGTATCATGGGGTTACTGCTCCTTTTGTTTTCCTAAAATGTGCTTGTCTCTGAGGAACCCAGATATTGTCACAGCAGCGGGGCAGTGCCCCCTTTGATTATGAAGACAGAGGCTGAAGGCCGTGGGGAAGCCTTTCTGGGGCCTGAAGTGCACGTTGGCGGTTCTGGCTCGTGCTGTGCCAGGCGTGGGCACCAGTGACAGAGGTGCTCACTGGTCTTACATGTGTGTGACGAGGGGCTTTCTAAAGTGCGGGGTCCAGGAGTTCCCGTCGTGGCT
>PVHT021183562.1:493485-617013 GCA_004024745.2 Catagonus wagneri | reverse complement strand
TTGGCTTTCTAGTCCTCCTTCCACGCAGAACGTTCTGCCCCCTGGATGGTCACGCTTGACGGGTGTGCTTACCTTGGACACTGATTCTGGCTCAGATGGCCTATTAAGAGCCCCCGGGGTGCTGGAAAGGCCAGGAAGACCATGATGGACTTTTTTGATGACTTTTCTTCTGTCTCTGGACAAAACTACGCTATTTCTTGTTCTTTTAAGACTCCAGTATCAGCAATAGAATCTGCGACCTACACCACAGTTCACGGCAATGCCGGATCCTTAACCCACTGAGCAAGGTCAGGGATCGAACCTGCGTCCTCATGGATGCTAGTCAGATTGGTCAACTGCTGAGCCATGACCAGAACTCCCTAGTTCATCTTCTAACGTCATAGCTTACCCTTCCCTAGGGCACAGGGGATCATCTGCCATCCTGCTTCTCTTTTTGGAGGAACTAGTCTGATGGAAAGAAAGGCAGATATGAGCCTCAGCCCAGGGTCATGGTGACAAGTGCCGTCTAAAAGAAACAAGACACGAAATCAGAGTTTTGCTGGGCAAATTCATTTGATTTACATTTATTGAGAGATTACTATGTGTCGATCTCCCGGGGCAGCAAGTGTAAGCTGGTGTGTGACTGTGCGACAGAACACACGTGGGGCCACTGAAAGTGCCAGGGAGGGGATGTCTAACCAGCGTGCATGCAAAAAGTTCCCTACGCTTTGTTCCCATCACGGCCAGTGCGGTCCCTGGAATCACGTGGGACACACACACACACAAAGGGCAGCACCAGGAAGGCCGAGGATGAGATTCCAGCAAGAAAACTGTACCCTGGTCACTGCTAGCCATGATTTCCGCCGGTACCCAGAGAGGAAGGGTTGAGAATCAATGGCCAGATGTTAATAATGATTGTGTTGGCGTTCCCGTTGTGGCTCAGTGGGTTGAGAACCCAACTAATATCCACGAGGACACGGGTTCAATCCCTGGCCTCGCTCAGTGGGTTAAGGATCTGGCGTTGCTGTGGCTGTGGTGTAGGCTGGCAGCTGCAGCTCCAGTTTGACCCCTAGTCTGGGAATCTCTATATGCTGCAGGTGCAGCCCTAAAAATAATAATAATGATGACGGTTGTGTTGAAGGCACTTTTGTGGAGAGGTTTTCAGGATTGGCAGGAGACTTATTTTTAATTGTGTCTCCCCTTTGGTGCTACAGGTACAGTGATAAGTAACACTAACCAAGTCCCGCTCTCACAGAGGTTGACATCAGGCCACAGGACAGGTGAATCAGTGAGCAGATAGTGATCGGTGCTGTAGGGAAAAATGAAGGGGCTGATAGCTGAGGTCAGGGGTGAGCCCTCTGAGGAGGGGCCAGGTAAAAGAAGGAGGCGAGTCACCAGACACGTATGGGCAGAAACTGGGCTAAGCCAACAGAACTAGAAACGCAGGGCCCTGAGTCAGGAAATAGGCTTGGTGCTTTTTAAGAGGCACACAAAAGCAGTGTGGCTGGAGCCAAGTGAACAAAGGAAAGGAGGATGGAGGTACCCAAAAAGAATAAACGGAGTTAAAAACAAAATCATCTCCCGATCCAGAAAATCTCTCCATGAAGGCAGAGGAGGAAGAAAATTTTATTGTTGAATAAGCATTAAGCCAGAATTCAGTGTGCATCACGGTCTACTCAGAGGTGACAAAAACAGAAAAGACACCTCACCCTTCTCTACAACCAAGCCGACGCACTCCTTGCAAACGCCTTGGCAAGATAAACAGCGACTGCTCCTCCAGCAAGGGGACTCGGCAGCACCCTTTGTCACAGAGCTCATCCTAACTTCCCTTGGTGGTGGGCGTGGCCATCTCTTTGGCTTTATCCAAAGGGAAGTAAACAGGATCCTGAGCTCCCACAAAAACTGGGAGATGGGGCCCTCTCGGCCTTGATGGCATCATTTCAAAGAGATGCTTCTCCAGTCCTAGAGAAAGATATTTCTGGGTCTGGCGAGAGGATGCTCTAGCTTTGAAGATTCAGGAGTTCCCTTGTGGTGCAGCAGGTCAAGGATCTGGCATTGTCACTGCAGCAGCTTGGGTCGCTGCTGTGGCTCAGGTTTGATCCCGGGCCCAGAAACTTCCACATGCTGAGGGCATGGCCAAAAAGGGGGGGGGGGCAGATTCACATACATTTCAAAGAGATAGAGAAAGAACTTACAAGGTTTCTAAAGCAAATGCTCTAAGAAAAGGGAGAGGGGAGGAAATCCCTTCCCTTACGTTCAGCAGAGGAATTAAGCCTTTTATCCGTTCCTTGTATTTGCCTTTATCCTAGAAAAACCAGAGCATGCAGGTTTATTCTAAGTGTGATGAGAGGCCACAGGAGGGCTTGAGCTAGAGAGGATTCTAAAGGTGCAGGGTGGGTGCTGGGTGGAGACCTGGCCCCCAGGCTTGGCCAGGAGGGGCCCTGGGGGCTCCAGAAGGTTGATAGTGATGCTGATTTCCTTTCATGGTTCATGCCAAGTAGCCAGGCGTGTCCGCTGCCCTCAGCCCTTGGGGTTGATAAGCCTCTGTGTTTCTCTCCTGTGTTTTGCCAGAGCCCCTGACAGCTGAGGGATGAGAGTCACATGGTCATTGTAGAACATACCCTTTTTTTTTTTTTTTTTTTTTTTTTTTTTTGCTTTTTAGGGCTGCACTTGCGGCACATGGAAGTTCCTAAGCTAGGGGTCGAATTGGAGCTGCAGCTGCGGGCTTCACACACAGCCACAGCAACGTGGGAGCCGAGCCACATCTGTGACCTATACCACAGCTCATGGCAAGGCTGGATCCCAAACCCACTGAGCGAGGCCAGGGATTGTACACGTGTCCTCATGGATACTAGTTGGGTCTGTTTCCACTGCGCCACAGCAGGAACTCCCGGGACATAACCGTTCGTCTTCTACTTTTCTGGTCTTTTTTCTGGGACAGACTCTCTCAAACATCTCAAACTCTCCGTGAAAGGGGGAAGTGAAGTGAAGCTTTGGGAAACAGATTCCAAGGAGCTATCTTTTCGATGTCAAAAAAAAAAAAAATCACAAACACAGAACAAAGAATAAAGAACTGCTGATAAATGACTGCGCTGCAGCACGGTCAGGTCAGGTTGGCAGCTGCGAAGAAAGCTTCTGAGTGTGCCAGGTGCCAGAGAAAGCCAGCAAAGAGGGAGTGACCACACTCCCCAGATCAGAGGGGTTTTTTTCCTGGTTTTCCACCTGGGTCCTTTGTGCTACACCGTCCCTTATGTAACTGCTTGCCAGTAGACTACTCAGTTGAAACCACTGAGTCTCAGAAAAGAAGCAAATTAATCCCATACAGCTTCTTTCATGCTTGTGGCTTTGACTCCTGCATAGAATTAACATCAACAGCACTCTGAAAGCCTTCGCTCTGCCTTCCAGGCCAGAAGCTCATTCATTCCCTTTGAGATCCACCTGCTTCCCCGAAATCAAGCACCCCCGGGGCTGTGTCATTTGCTCTTGCTGGCTTTTGGCCAGTTGCTGCTGGTGGTGTTTGCGTTAAAGCCCTGACCCTGTCTCCGACCAGCAGGCCTTTCAGCAACAAAAAGTTAATGGGATCTTTTCTCTGCATGGAAAGGAAGAGTTGTTGTGCTCTGTTTTTCAGTTTCAGCCTGACTTTGGTTCTCAGAAACACACAATTAATTCCACTTCCATCTCTGTGGGTGCTTTACAATGGGAATCTTTACCCCTAATTGCACCATTGCCACCAGTCAGGGCAGCTGTTTGCCAAATCATGTAATAAGAATGACCTTCAGCTTTCTTTGGAAATGAATGTTCTTTGATTCTTGGGTGGCCCTCCCCCGTCTCAGGTTGGGAAAGCTGTTTTTCTGAAGCTCCGGGCTCTAACTGGGCATCAGGAAGCGGGGTCCTGCTGCCAGCAGTGCAGAATTTCCCCTTCTCCCTCATTTCGTCCTGCAGATGACAGAAGGACGTTGCCGGAATCGGGGTTCTTGTTCATGGAGCTGAAGCATGAACTTCGTGAACACACAGGCAGCAAGCAAGCAAAATATTTATTACTTTACTACTTTAGTATTACTTTATTATTATAGCTCCCAGGACAGGCTGAGAGGGGGAAGGAGAGCCCCCCTCTCTATTGTCCTTTAGGGGGTTTTTATCCCTTAAAGATGGGGGTACCAACATGGGGTCCAGAAAGACGTGCTTTTCTCCCACTGGCCTTGCCCAGTTACCTCTGTCAGTCCTTGTCCGATAGGGATCTTAGGGGTGGAAACGTCCCGTGAGTGGTTTCTTTGCCCTTTTCTTCCCGTAAACTGAGTCACAGGGCGTTAGGGACTTATGTCCATCTGCGCGTAGGCACACTCGCTGGAGTAAACAAGGCCTGTGGGGACGTTGCTCCCTGGAGCCCTTAAGCCACTGATGTTAATCAACAGCCACGTCCAAGAAGGCCTCAAGCCCGTGCTCCTCCACGGACTGCCTGCATTAGTATTCTGCCTCAGTGGCACTATCTAGCTGTATAAATGTGAGCAAATCACTCATTAATGGTTATAATAGTTTACAAGCACACAGGCTATTCTAAGCGCTTATATATATTACCTATTTTTAATGGTATAACAAAATGCATTTTAATAAGATACTAATTATGTGCCAATGATCATTTAAACTAACCGCAATACTTCAAAACATTCTGCATCAATGCAGAATGATCATTTAAACTAACCGCAATACTTCAAAACATTCTGTAAGGGAACTCCCTTACAGAAGGGAGTTCCCGTCATGGCACAGTGGAAACGAATCCAACTAGGAACCATGAGGATGCGGGTTCCATCCCTGGCCTCGCTCAGTGGGTTAAGGTTCTGGCATTGCCAAGAGCTGTGGTGTAGGTTGCAGACGTAGCTGGGATCCTGCGTGGCTGTGGCTGTAGTGTAGGCCAGCTGTGTAGCTCCGATTGGACCCCTAGCCTGGGAACCTCCCTATGCCATAAGTGCGGCCCTAAAAAAGAAAAGAAAAAAAAAGAACTTACAGATCACATTTATTTAATATCAAAGTGTCTGGGAGTTCCCATTGTGGCTCAGGAGGTTAGGAATCTGACTAGGATGCAGGTTAGACCCCTGGCCTTGATCAGTGGGGTAAGGATCTGGCATTGCCATAATTTGTGGTGAAGTTCACAGATGTGGCTTAGATCTGGCTTTGCTGTGGCTGTGGTGCAGGCCAGTAGGTGCAGCTCCAGTTCGATCCCTAGCCTGGGAATTTCCATATGCTGCAGGTGCGGCCCTAAAAAACAAACAAAAAATAATTTTTAATTTCAAAACCAAAAAACAAAAATATTACTTCCCGTCGTGACTCCCAGATAAGAATATGACTGGCATCCATGAGGACACAGGTTCGATCCCTGGCTTTGCTCAGTGGGTTAGGGATCCAGCGTTGCCATGAACTGTGGTATAGGTCACAGACGTGGCTTGGATCCCGCGTTGCTGTGGCTGTGGTGTAGGCTAGCAGCTACAGCTCCGATTCAACTCCATATACTGCGGGTGTGGCCCTAAAAAACAAAACAAAAAAAAGAACAAAAATATTACACAAATTATGGTACAAGACGTCATAAGCTTATTGTGCTAGAAGCAGAGGTGGGGGGGAAATCTGAATAAAACAAAAAATTCAGAGAATGAGTGTTCATAAGTATCTGGTTAACTAAGGGTTACTGTTGTTCAGGACCAAGAGTCCTTTTTTTTTCGGTCCTGCTCTAGGCCTGCAGAAGCTCCTGGGCCAGGGGTGGAACCTGAACCACAGCTGTAACCTGAGCCACAGCAGTGACAACACCATGTGCTTAATCATTAGGTCACCAGGGAACTCTTGGACTAGAAGGATCTTTGAGCATCAAATTTTGCTTATAGGGAGTTCCCATCATGGCACAGCGGTTAACAAATCCGGCTAGGAATGATAGGGTTGCAGGTTCGATCCCTGGCCTTGCTCAGTGGGTTAAGGATCTGGCGTTGCCGTGAGCTGTGGTGTAGGTCGCAGACGCGGCTCGGATCCTGCATTGTTGTGGCTGTGGTGTAGGCTGGTGGCTACAGCTCCGATTAGAGCCCTAGCCTGGGATCCTCCACACGCCGCAGGTGCGTCCCTAAAATGAATAAAGGCAAAAAAAAAAAAAATTTGCTTATAAAACTAAAAAATTCCCCGAATATCAGCACTATACTTTCTAATCTCAGCACAGATCTTTCCTTAAATATTTTTTACACTGTTTTTTTTTAATTGAAGTATAATGGTTACAAAGTTGTGCCAGTTTCTGCTGTGCAGCACAGTGATGCAGTTATAGGTAGGTAAACATTGTATTTTTGTATTCTTTTCCATCATGGTCTATCCCAGGAAACTGGGTATAGTTCCCTGTGCTGTACAGTAGGACCCCATTGCCTATCCGTTCTAAACGTTTAATAGTTTGCATCTACTAACTCCGAACTCCCCGTCTATCCCATTCCCTCCGCCGCCCCACCTTGGCAACCATAAGTCTGTTCTCTGTGTCTGTGAGTCTGTCTCTGTTTTGTAGATCAGTTCCTTTGTGCCATATTTTAGATTCCACGTATGTGATGGCATATTGTATTTGTCTTTATCCGACTTGCTTCAGTTAGTGTGATCATCTCTAGGTCCATCCATGTTGCTGCAAATTGCATTATTTCATTCTTTTTTATGGCTGAGTAGTATTCCATTGTATATATGTACCGAATCTTAATCCATTCATCTGTTGATGAACATTTAGGTTGCTTCCATGCCTTGGCTGTTGTGAATAGGGCTGCTGTGAATATACGGGTGCATGTATCTTTTTGAATTCTAGTTTTGTCCAACTATATGCCCAGGAGTGGGATTGCAGGATCATATGGAAATTCTGTTTTTAGCTTTCCATAGTGGCTGCACTAATTTATGTTCCCATCAACAGTGTAGGAGGGTTCCCTTTTCTCTACACCCTCTCCAGCATTTGTTATTTGTGGACTCTTTAATGACGGTCATTGTGACTAGTATAAGGTGGTACCTCACTGTAGTTTTGATTTGCATTTCTCTGATAATTAACGGTGTTGAGCAACTTTTCATGTGCTTATTGGCCATCCGTATGTCTTCTTTGGATAAATGTTTATTTAGGTCTTTTGCCCATTTTTAGATTGGGTTGTTTGTTTTTATGTTGAGTTGTATGACCTGTTTGTATATTTATAGAGTACACATTTGGAGATATATGTATATATATTTATATTTGGAGATTAAGCCCTTGTTGGTTGCATTGTTTGCAAATATTTTCTCCCATTCTGTAGGTTGTCTTTTCAGCTTTGTTTTGTATCCTTTGCTGTGCAAACTCTTGTAACTTTGATTAGATTCCATGTGTTTATTTTTGTTTTTATTTTTATTGCCTTGGGAGGTTTTTTTCCCCTTTACAATTCAGAATCCTGCTGTTCATTTGTCAAATATATGAATAACCTGAAGTTCCTGTCGTGGCTCAACAGAAACAAACTGACTGCCATCCATGAGGATGCAGGTTTGATCTCTGGCCTTGCTCGGTAGGTTAAGGATCTGGCGTTGCTGTGAGCCGTGGTGTAGGCTGCAGACTCAGTTCAGATCCTGCATTGCTGTGGATGTGGTCTAGGCCATTAGCTTCAGCTCCTATTCAACCCCTAGCCTAGGAACCTCCATATGCCGCGGGTGTGGCCCTAAAAAGACAAATTTCTTAAGCTTAATTACTGATGTCACCCTTCAGATACTAATTGTTGTATTTGTTTTCTTATAAATTTTTCCCCTATGAACCTAAGGGCCCACTGAAACACACTTAGATAAAAACTGGCCTCAGAGATACTTTGTTGATGAAAAACTCAGCAGGTGTTTATAGACATCCTCCTACATTTCCAGGCCTAGAAGGAAGCAGGCAGACAGTAGGCCAGCCTCTAGACGGCTCACCATCTGGAATATAGCAAGTCAGGCCCTGGTTCTGAATCATAGTTAGCCTTCTTTTCCTCTTCCAAGATTTGCTTAGATATTGATGCCCTCCCTAAGGGCAAATAGAGTCTTTCCTTGGGCATGCCATCCTTTAGATTCTTGTAAGGGGAACTTTGAGATCTGTATGTTGGCTGGGCCTATACTTTCCTTTCTCTAATTGCCTTCTGCTCCTTTGGACAATGTCAGATATTTTCTTTTCCCTTTCAGTTCTCCCCAGCATACCATCTGCAGTTTTTCTGTCCAATTCTGCCTTTTCTGTGACACTCTGTTACAGCCTTCTGTTCCCCTTTACTCTTTTTCTTTTCTTTTTTTGGCCTTTTGTCGTTTTTAGGGCTGCACTCACAGCATGTGGAGGTTCCCAGACTAGGGGTCTAATTGGAGCTACAGCTGCCAACCTGAGCCACAGCAGTGCGGGATCTGAGCCGCATCTGCAACCTACAGGATGGCCTCCATTTTAGAGAACTCTCTTAGCAATACCAGCTTCATTTTGATTTTCCTCACTCACAACCCAGTGAAGTTGGTAGTTAAGATCCCCATTTTACAGATAAAGAAAATGAGGGACCTGGTAATTTGCCCAAGATCACTCAGCTAAGAAGTAGTACAGTCAGGATTCAAACCCAGGAAGTCTGGGCACCTGCACCACTGCCCTGTGCGGCCACAGGGCTTTGATTAATCTTGGTGTCATCATCTGGAGCATGAGCTGGTTGACCAGATGCCTTCAAAGGTCCCAGCTAGGAGTTCCCATCGTGGCTCAGTGGTTAATGAACTCGACTAGCATCCACAAAGACGTGGGTTTGATCCCTGGCCTCGCTCAGTGGGTTAAGGATCCGGCGTTGCTGTGAGCTGTGGTGTAGGTTGCAGATGCGGCTCAGATCCTGCGTTGCTGTGGTTGTGGTGTAGACCGGCGGCTACAGCTCCTGTTAAACCCCTAGCCTGGGAACCTCCATATGCCGCGGGTGCGGCCCTAGATAAGGCAAAAGACAAAAAAAAAAAAAAAAAAAAGGGAGTTTATTCTTGGGGGAGGGAGTGGGATGAACTGGGAAACTGGGGTTAATAGGTGGGTACTGTTGCCTTTGGTATGGATAAGCAATGAGATGCTGCTGTATAGCACTGGAAACTATTATCTAGTCACTTGTGATGGAGCATGATGGAGGATAATGTGAGAAAAAAGAATGTGTACATGTATGTGTGACTGGGTCACCTCGCTGTGCAGTAGAACATTAACAGAGCACTGTAAACCAGCTATAATGGGAAAATAAAAGCCATTATGTTTGATAAAATAGAATGTAAAATAGATGTTTACATTTAGCAAAAAGAAAGAAAAAGAAGTTTGTTCTTTTATTTATTTATTTATTTATTTTGTCTTTTTGCCTTATCTAGGGCCGCACCCGCGGCATATGGAGGTTCCCAGGCTAGGGGTCTAACAGGAGCTGTAGCTGCCGGCCTACGCCACAGCCACAGCAACGCGGGATCCCAGCCGCGTCTGTGACCTACACCACAGCTCACGGCAACGCTGGATCCTTAACCCACTGAGCAAGGCCAGGGATCGAACCCGCAACCTCATGGTTCTTAGTTGGATTCGTTAACCACTGAGCCACGACGGGAACTCCCTGTGCTTTTATTCTTTTTTTTTTATAGTTGATTTCCAGTGTTGTGCCAGTTTCTTCTGTACAGCACAGTGGCTCAGTCATGCTCACACTTAAATATTCTTTTTCTCATACTGTCTTTGGTCATGTTCTCTCCCAAGAGCTTGGATAGAGTTCCCTGTGCTGTACAGGAGGACCTCATTGGTTTTCCATTCTAAATGTCATAGTTCGCATCTACTAATCCCAACTCCCAGTCCATCCCACTCCTTCCCCCTTCCCGCTTGGCAGCCACAAGTCTGTTCTCTATGTCTGTGAGTCTGTTTCTGATTTGTAAATAGGTTCATTTGTGCCATATTTTAGATCTCACATATAAGTGATATTCTATGGTATTTGTCTTGAGGGAGTTTATTCTTTTAGATCATTTTTAAGAACAAAAGAAAGGATTGCTGACAGTGAGAGCAGCCTTTCCACACGAACCAGGAGCCCTTGTAACCACTGCAGGAAGGACTCTGCCAAGAACAGTTGCCTCCATAGATACACAGGCGTGTGGGACAGCCTGGGACAGAGCGAGTCCTCTGTGGCACCGTGCGTATTTATGGCTGGAGTTCTGTTTTGCTCAATTACCTTCTGTTTATACAGGTGTTCTGACACTTTCTTGACAGCCTCCTGATGCCCAGCTCTGTGTTTGCATCTCCAGTGACTACAGTGCATTAATACTGTCAGATAAGAAATGGCAAATAAGCCTCCCAAACCACTAAATGAAAAACAACTCAGGAATTGTACTGGGTGAACCAGACCCGGAGCCATTCCAGTGGACAAGGGCCATTTGTCCCCCTGATTTCCTAGTCAGAAACCACAAAGGCCAGCCTGACACTGCTGTTCCCCAGACGAAGGGTCTGGGGTGCAGTCAGGGAACCAGCCCTGCACCAGCTGGGTGCTGAACTGCCCCCACTGTCTCCACTGGCATCTCGTCTCCATCAACAGCTGTGTCATCAGAATAAGTGCCATTTCCCACTGAACGAAACCAGGAATCATTAGAGAAATGGCCAGTTAGGATAGGGACTAGGAGAAGTGTTAATGAATTCAGGGCTTCCTTTTATGCCAGAAAGCAAGGAAACTATCAAAGGCCAGTCACGTTAGAAGTTCATAGAGTTGGACTTCTGTCGTGGCTCAGTGGTTAACGAATCCGACTAGTATCCATGAGGATTCGGGTTTGATCCCTGGCCTTGCTCAGTGGGTTAAGGATTTGGCGTTGCCGTGATGTAGGTCACAGATGGGGCTTGGATCCTGTGTGGCTGTGGCTGTGGCTGTGGTGTAGGCTGGCAACTGTAGCTCTAATTCGACCCCTAGCCTGGGAACCTCGGGTGTGGTCTTCAAAAAAAACTCACAAAAGACAAAAAAACAAAAAACAAAAAAAAGAGTTCACAGAATCTACTCAGTAACTGGCCTGTACTCTTCCAAAATGTCAAGGTTACCAAAGACAAGAACTTGGGAGCCATTCCAGATTCAGAGAGACTGAAAAAAAAAACAAAACAAAAAACAAACGGGAGAACTTACTGCCATGCTTAATCCTGTTTTGGAGCCTGAATAGAATTCTTTTTTTAAATGAAAGACTTGTTGGGACAACTGGCAAAGCATGAATAAGGTCATAGATTAAATACGTATCAAGGCTCATTTTCTGACGTCAATCATTTCTCATGATTATTTAAGAGTATGTCCTTGTTCTTAGGAAATCTATGCTATCATATTGTCTGGTAAAGGAGCATTATGGGTGCAGTTCACTCTCCAACAGTTAAAAAGTGGCGTATATGAAAGAGAAAAGGAGTGAGCAGAAGTGAGGAAATGCAAACAGTTAGGCAATCTGGATGTAGGGTCTGTGGGAGTTCTTTGTCCTATTCTGGCAACTATTCTTTTTTTTTTTTTGGTCTTTTTGCCTTATCTAGGGCTGCACCCGCGGCATATGGAGGTTCCCAGGCTAGGAGTCTAACAGGAGCTGTAGCTGCCGGCCTTCGCCACAGCCACAGCAACGCGGGATCAGAGCCGTGTCTGCGACCTACACCACAGCTCACGGCAATGCCAGATCCTTAACCCACTGAGCAAGGCCAGGGATCGAACCTGCAACCTCACGGTTCCTAGTCGGATTCGTTAACCACTGAGCCACGACGGGAACTCCCTGGCAACTATTCTATCACATTATTTCAGAATAAAAAGTTACTGAAGGGAAAAAAAGCTCACAGGAGCCAAGGTAAAAATTTCTCTCTCTCTCTCTCTCTTTTTTTTTTTTTTTTTTTTGCTTTTTAGGGCTACACCTGGGGCATATGGAAGTTCCCAGGCTAGGGATCGAATCAGAGCTGCAGCTGCCGGCCTACACCGCCGTTATACAATGCCAGATCCTTAACCACACTGAGTGAGGCCAGGGATTGAACCCACATCCTCATGGATACTAGCTGGGCTTGTTTCCACTGAGCCGCAATGGGAACTCCTTACTTTGCAATTTAAAATAGGGAATAAGGGTTTCCTGTTGTGGCTCAGCAGGTTAAGAACCCAGCTCAATGAAGATGCAGGTTTGATCTCTGGCCTCGCTCAGTGTGTGAAGGATCCAGCATTGCCCTGGCTGTGGCTGTGGGGTAGGCTGGCGGCTACAGCTCTGATTCATCCCCTAGCCTAGGAACTTCCATATTCTACAGGTGTGGCCCTAAAAAGACAAAGAAATAAAAATAAAAAATAAATTTTAAAAGAGAATAATACATCCAGATACACATTGCCTGGAATTTTTTTGTGTATTTCTTTTATTTTGGTAGAATGCGTAACATAAAATTGACCATTTTAGGGGTATTCCCACCACGGCTCAGCGGTTAATGAAACAGACTAGCACTCATGAGGATGTGGGTTCGATCCCTGGCCTTGCTCAGTGGGTTAAGATCTAGCGTAGTTGTGAGCTGTGGTGTAGGTCACACACATGGCTCGGATCTGGTGTTGCTGTGACTGTGGTGTAGGCCTGCAGTTCTGATTTGACCCCTAGCCTGGGAACCTTCATATGCTGTGGGTGCGGCCCTGAAAAAAAAAGACAAAAAGACAAAAAAAAATTGACCTTTTGAAGCATAGTATTATTCATAGTATTAGAGCGTATTTATGTGTTACGAATGAATGTGTTAACCAAGTTAGGTGGCGTTGAGTATCTTCACATTGTTGTGCAACCATCATCTCCATGCATCTCTAGAATTTTTTCATCTTCCCAAACCGAAACTTCGTGCCCATTAAACACTAACTCCCCTCCCTCCTATCCCAGCCCCTGGCAACCACCATCCTGCTTCCCGCTCCTGTGAAGTTGTCTGCCCGAGGGACCTCATGTAAGTGGAGTCCTTTTGTGTCTGGCTTATTTCACTGAACACAATGTCCTCAAGTCTCATCCTTGTTGTAGCAGGTCTCAGAATTTCCTTCTTTTTGAAGGCTGAGTAATATCCCACTGTCTGAATACGCCATGTTTTGTTTATCCATTCATCTACAGGTGGCATGGGTTGTTCCTACCTTTTAGCTATTCTGCGTAATGCTGCTATGAACTTATACAAATACCTGTTCAGGTCCCTGCTTTCAGCTCTTTGGGGTATATAGCCGGAGGTGGAATTGCTGGGTCATATAGTGATTCTGTGTTTCATTTTTTTGGAACCGCCGTCCTGTTTTCCAGAGAGTCCGCCCAGGGACGCACAGTCGCTCCAGTTCCGCCACTTCTCACCAGCACCTGTTCTTTTCTAGGTGCGTGCATGCGTGCGTGCGTGCATGCGTGTGTGTGTGTGTGTGTGTGTGTGTGTTGTTTTGTTTTGCTTTTGATACTAGCCATGCTACAGGCTGGAAGATGGTAATACCCAACATTTAAAAATGTCCCTAATTTGAAGTTCTCTTGTGGCGCAGCAGGTTAAGGATCCAGCATTGTCACTGCAGCATCTTGGGTCACTGCTGTGGCACAGGTTGGATTCCTGGCCCGGGAACTTCCATCTGCTGCCAGCTGGGCCAAAAATAAACAAAAAGCCAACAACAATAAAAATATTTCCATTTTGTCATTTTTGCACCAGCTGTATATGTATTTTATCTTTTTGGGTTTTTTTTTTTTTTAAATAGCCTCACCTGCAGCATGTAGAGGTTCCCAGGCTAAGGGTCAAATCAGAGCTGTAGCCACCAGCCTACACCACAGCCACAGCAACACCAGATCTGAGCCGCGTCTGCAACCTACACCACAGCTCACGGCCACACCGGATCCTTAACCCACTGAGCGAGGCCAGGGATCAAACCCACGTCCTCATGAATACTAGTGGTGTTTGTTAACTGCTGAGCCACGATGGGAGCTCCTATATATGTATTTTATACAAACAAACAAACCTGACAGCACTTTCAATTGAAGTCCTCTGTGTCCCCCTTCCTAATTCCATTCTTCTCCTTTTTTCCCGCAAGCACTGTTGTGTATGTGGTTCTAGCCAGGCCTTTTGGGGGGTGCTTTTAGCATGTGTGTGCATCTCAGCGTGTGTTCCCCAGAAAGCAGGGCCTGAGACAGGGCTTGGGTGGAGGGGGTTTACCTGGGGAGGGTCCCCCGGGAGCAGGAGTGAAGGAGTCGAGTGTGAGATGCTGAGACGGGGAGGAGGAAAAGCCAGTGAAGGGAGCAGTGGTGAGCTGGTTCCTCTGGGCATCTGGGCTCGTGTCTGCCGGGGAGCCATGAAGGACCGGCTGCCAGGATGGCAGCCTGGGCATTTATCCAAGACGCCGTGTCCCAGGGGGTGAGAGTTGCCCCTGGACCTCCACATGCCCTAAGGCTGAGTCCAAAGAGAGGACACTGTGGAAGGTGCCTGGAGAGGTGTCTGTACACAGCGGAGTTCCTGGGGGAGCTGGCAGGAGCTAACAGAGGGCACTGGGCGGAGGGCGTCGGTGAGGCCAACGTCAAGGTTTGGCCTCCACAGGCATCTATGTCCTTTCATACCAGCTCTGCTTCTCCAGCCCTCCTGGTGGCCTGAGCTCTAATTTACTTTTTTTTCCCTTTTTTTCTCTTTTTTTGGCCGCCCCATGACATATGCAGTTCCTGGGCCAGGGATCAGATCCGAGCATAGTTGCAACCTAAGCCGCAGCCGAGGCAACATGAGATCTTTAACCAGCTGCCCTGGGACGGGGATTGAGCCTGTGTCCTAACACTCCCAAGATGCCGCCGATTCTATTGTGCCATAGCGGGAAACCCCCAATTTCCTTGTAATGTATTCCTCTTCCTCTTAAATCTGCTGGAATTGGCTTCTATTATCAGGATGAGCTCTGACTGGTAACTGCTTGTACGTAAAAAACAGTAATTCCAACATTTGTAGAGATAATTTTCTTTGTTTTACCCCATTTTTGCTGACTGATATCTAGATTATTTGCGGAAAATGGGGCTATGGGAGTCTCTTGCTAGCTTCCTGTTACATCTCTCAGCAGGTGGTTCTTTAGTGGGTCCCCTTGGCGCTTCCCAGCTGGTCCAAAGCTTCATGGGGTATAGAGTCCTGCAGCTGACTTGATAGAGTTACCCCACGGGTGGCCCCCCATGCTCTAGGGCCCCACCACTCCTGGCTGTGCAGCAGCGCTCTGCAGTACACCGCTGTCTCTTCTCTCTCCCAGCCTCTCAAGGTGCCTCAGGGCAGAGGCAGTTTAGTTGAAAGCCCTCAGCCCTGCACCAGCCTCAGCGGATTTGAAGGCCTCCTGCAGCCCACCCGCCTGCCACAGTGCACTTAGCGTCTCTGGGCCTCGTTTTCTTATCTGTAAAATGCAGATGATGATCACGGCGGATGCTTCAGTGTGCTGCCCAGATTCCCCGTCGGGGAGGATGCTCCCCGCACTGTCAGCCCCTGTGCGGAGCCGCCCCCCTGGAGAGAAAACGCTTCTGCCCGGGCAGCCAGCAGCCCACGACTGACGGCCAGGGTGGTGTTAAAGCCTGGTCCTCACACTCCACAGGCTCCGAAGGGTCCGCTCGCCTTCTGAACTCCCCACAGGCTCTGCTGTGGCCTCTCCGGAGACCATGTCAGCTTCTCCCTTGGCCCAGTCCTGCCCCCTTCCCTTCTCCCCAGGGTGCTGACTCCAGGGACTTCCTGATGAGCTTCTTCTGTGCCCATCCCCAGAGCTGGATTCCTGGGGCCCAACCAGCCACACACCACTTGCCTCATAAGGACCGTGTCACATCCAACATCACATCTCGTCACAGAGCCAGGCATAAGCACACAAGAAACCTGAGCTGTGTTATTATTCATCCAAGGCATGTCTTTTTTTCTCATGGTTACTGATTAAAAAAAAAAAAAATCCAAAGACCCAGGAGGCAACTGCAGTACGTATTCATGTTGTTATTTGGACTGAAAGTCCATCACACACAAGCAAAAGAAAAACTGTGTATATCAGAATCAAAAACTATTTCCACTTTATTGAAGTGTAATTCACATACAGTTCATTTATTTGAGTGGGTTTTTTTGGCTGCACCCATGGCACGCCAAAGTTCCTAGGCCAGGGATCAAACCCAAGCCACAGCAGTGACAATGCTGAATCCTTAGCTGCTAGGCCACCAGGGACAATTCATCTGTTTAAAGCACACAATCCCAATGGCTTTGATATATTCACAGAGTTATGCAAACATCACCACGATCCATTTTGAATGCTTTCATCCCTTCCCCTGAACACCCTGGACTCATTGGCAGTCAGTCCTCTTCCTCCATCTCCACCCAACTCCCAGCAGCCACTAATCTACTTTCTGTGTCTATAAATTTGCCTATTCAGGACATTTCATACAAATGGAAAGATACAATAATATGTGGTCTTCTGTGTCTGGCTTTTTTCAACTCGTGTAATATTTCCAAGGTTCATCTGTGCTGTAGCATATACCTACTTCATTCCTTTTCATTGCTGAAAAATATTCATCGGTTGATGGATGTTTAGGTTGTTTCCATCTTTCAGCTATTACAGATCATATTGCCATGAACATTCATTTATGTTTTTCTGTAGACACATGTTTTTTGTTTTTCTCCAGAGGCATGCAAAAGTTTCCGGGCCAGGGATTGAACTCAAGCCACAAAAATGACCCAAGCCACAGCAGTGACAACACCAGATCCTTCACCCACTGAGCCACCAGGGAACACCTATTTTTCTCCAGCTGTATTGAGTTATAATTGGCATTTAACATTGTGTAAGTTTAAGGTGTACAACGGGTTGATTTAATACACATGTATTGCAAAATGTTTTCCACCATGCCTTAGCGAACACCTCTATCACATCATATAATTACCATTTCTTTTTTGTGGTTAGTGTGGGCATATGTGTTCATTTCACTCAGGTATATACCTAGGAGTAGAACTGCTGAGTCACATGGCGATTCTTTGTTCAATATTTGGAGGACCTGCCACAATGGTACAGCTGCACCACTGTACATTCCCATCAAGAGAGTGTGACAGTTCCAACTTTCCCACATTCTCGCCGTAACACTTGTTACTGTCTGTCTTTTATTATGGCCATTCCAGTGGTCTTGAAGTGGTGTTTCCATATGCTTTTGATTTGCATGCTGAGCATCTTTGTGTGTGCTTATGGCCATTTGTATATCTTCTTTGGAGAAAAGTCTTTTGAGATCCTTTACTCTTTTAAAATTGGATCATCAATATTTTTTGAAGCTTGCTTTCTTCTGTAAAAGGACATCATGTCCCTCACAGAGTAGTACTGAAGATCCCAAGAGAATGTTGGCAAGGCGCACAGTTGATTTACCACATTCATTTGTCCATTTCTCAGCTGATGGATGTTTGAGTTGTTTCCACATTTCATTTAGCTTGTTCTCCAAGAAATTAATGAGGAGTTCCCATTGTGGCTCATTGGTAACGAACCTGACTAGTGCCCATTAGAATGTGGGTTTGATCCCTGGTCTTGCTCAGTGAGTTAAGGATCCGGCATTGCTATGAGCTGTAGTGTAGGTCACAGACATGGCTTGAGTCTGGCATTGCTGTGGCTGTGGCAGCTACAGCTCCGATTCGACCCCTAGACTGGGAACGTCCATATGCCACAAGTGCAGCCCTAAAAAGAAAAAAAAAAGTTAATGAACCTTTCTCTCACTTTGCATATCACATAGTCATTTTTTATTATATCTTCTAGCATAACTTTTTTGAAGACAGGCTTAATAAATGCTTGATAAATATCTGAAAGGATAAATGTGCCAATTCACACCACTCAGAATTCAAATTTGAATCATATGTGCTTTGCGCCCTTGCTCCCTTTTCCTTCATTAAACCTTTTCTTCCTGGAACAATTTTCTTAATTTTATTCCCATTGCCAGCTGCCTCCTTCGGCAACTGAACTTGCAGTATCATTGAAGCTGATTACAAAAGAACCCAAGACACCATCTAGCACAGTTCCGAGGTGAATATGATCCAACCTTTGAAGAAGCTAAATAACTGACAGCCTGTCAATATAACCGGTCCCCTTTTGGAGTGCTCAAGAAGAAGCAGAGTACATAAAGAGGTGAGAAAAATGAGATTTACAAAAAGCTCTGATTGCAGATTCACGGTTACCTAACAGTTCAGTAACCCCTGATGACCCAGCCTGGCTCTTTTTCAGTTGAAGAGGACCCAGGCTACCTTCAGGCCCTGAGCTTCGGTATTGTTGGGACCTCCAGTAGCGGGCTGGATTTGGGAGTGGGAACGGAAACTATTTGATCACTCAGGCCAGATAGGGAGTCCAACTTAACTTCAGTGCTGCTTTAGTAAAGCTCAGCCTGAGTGCCCGGGGCTGAATGTGAAAGGGCAGGCGCAGGTGAGGGAAGGTGTGACTCACTGTGCCTTGAGCCTTCTTGAAGGTCAGCCCAATACCAAAGACACCACGGTGAGAATATGGGTGCGCGCACCTGCCTGATCAGAAGAATCTGCTGGATTTTGTCTTGGGCGCGGGGATAACAGCGAATGTGAAAAACAAGGGTGGGGGCTGTGTGGGATTCCAGCAGCAGGACAGTGGTCTGGGAGCCTAGGGGCGGGCTTGGGGAGTGCTGGGGGGAAGGTGGAGATGATGCGCCCCTGGGGTGCAGGGATCGGCTCGGATTCCTCTTCGTGTCGTGGGCCTAGCACGGTGCAAGGCTCAGGTCTTGCTGTTTGCTAAGCTGCGGGAACCGAGACCCTGACAGGGGAAGCGGCTGGAAACTCGGCGCGGGAGGGTTCTCCAGACTTGAGCCGAAGGAGGGCGACAGCCGGGCGGGGCTGAGCGCGTTGGCAGGGGGCGGTGGGGTGGGGGGCGCACCCGACCACAACCTGAGCCTCGCATCAGCTCTTTACCGCCTTGGCCGCGGAGAAGCGAGGAGACGCCTCCTGTGGGCGCGACGGGCCAGCCCGCGCTCCTTATTGGACAAAGCCACTTGTCAATCACTGAGGAAACCCAATTGACCGCGACCGGCACCCGGGAATTCCCTCCCGGGCGTGAGGCGGGTTCGGGGGAAGCGGGGAGCGATGGGAGGACGTTCGTACCCGGTAGCGATCGAGAGCGCAGCCTTCGCAGTGGATTGGCAGGCGCTCGAACCTTTGAGACGCCGTGAGAGCATATAGGCCGTGGAAAGTGATTGGTCCAGTCTGCGGGTGCGTTTTTTCGTTCCTCTGAGCGTCATTAATTGACGGGTAGGTGAAGTGCTGCAAACGAGGTTCTGTTTTTATTTCCGTATTTTGGCTTTCACCGAGGCTCCTGAATTTGGTGAGCTTTCCCTGGAATTACCTAGATTCCCTTCCAGATTCATGTTCAGGACTTGGCAGTGACGGGCACTGCATCCCAAATTATGGGTGCTGTTCAGTAAAAGCTGAGGTTAAACGAATGGTAGGCAATAGGAAACGAGAAAAGAAAGCAACGGGCAGTTTGCAGCGGGAAAATTGCATTTGGATGGATGCACAAACTTTTCATAACAAAAAATGCAAATTAAAATTTCACTGAGGTAACATTTCTGACCTATCAGATTGGCAAAAATCCAAAAATTGACAAGGTTTTCTGTTAAGGACAATGCAGTGGCAGCTTGAGCAAACAGGATGTTTCCTCTTGCTTTCAGCTTGCCGGGTAGGAAGTTACGGTTGTGTGTTAAATTCTTGCCCTTGACTCCTGGGAACTGTAAGAATAAGTTATGATTCTGCAGGCCTGTTTTTTCAAAGATGCTTTTTCTTTCCTAAGCTGTGGCAATATCTGATGGGATGCCTGGGTGTCGGTTCAAAACGGGTTTTGTTCTAAGAAAACTCTTCTGGCCACTGGTATTCCAGTGAGGTAGACGAAATGACAGAAGTTGCTTATCTTGAGGCAGGGATAGATGGACTCCTGGCTAAACATTTACAACTAGCTGTTGTAAATGTTTATATTTCGAGATAGAAATAGCAGTGGGAAGAGGGAGAGTAACTGGACTTTGTCTCTTGTGGACACTCTAAGATAATGGTAATGGCAGGGGCAGAGAGGGGCTATGCCCTGCCGGCGTAATGATCGCGAGGTAACGTATTTCACATCCTTGGGGTCAGGGAGACCCCGACTATACGTGTGCAGAAACTCCTTGGCGTCAAAAAGGGAGGGGGCTCTCCTGCCTTATGGGTGCTGTCAGTGTGCTGGATGTGCATACTGGGGAGGGCCCTGGGTTCGAGCAAGTGTAAGAAATAAAACAACGTAATTGGCCAAAGAAAACAAAGACCCAGAAGAACTGCCCCTATGTAAGTGACGCAAGTCACCTCTCAGGCACACTCCCCACTAGCAGGGGCGGCCTCAGTCCTCTGTGCTGTTTTGCTCCTAAACTGTTTCCCTCTGTGCTCTCACACATGTGGTGTGCTTATAATAATAAACTTTACGCCTCTTTTTACCTCCTTGAAGCACTCTTGCTTTCGGTGGGGGCAAGAATCAGGGCAACTCTGCTTTTAGCCTCTAGCCCCGGGGGTCTAGCAGCTAGAATTCCTGATTTTCACCCAGGCTGCTCAGGTTCAGTTCTCTAGCGGGAAATTAAGATCTTGTCTCAAGCCATCACTCACTGCTGATACCAGTCTAGAAATCAGAGCCACCCAACAATTGTAGCACGCTAGCAGTGCTTCTGGGAAGCATCAGAGGCCCTCCGTCTGGGCAACAGAGCCACCACCCAGGAGGAGTGTCACGTATGCTGAGCACTTCATACACTGACATCCAAGTCCCCACTAAGTGACAGAATAGTCCTGTCTACTCAGTACCCTTCCCTCCCACCCCTTTCTCACAGAGCCCCAATGAGGTCCCCCAGGTCCCCTCTCCTCTGGATGGCTTTGTGTTCAGGAGATGCTGGCCCCCCAGCCCCAGGTGTGTCTCAGCCAGACATGGTGGTCCCATCTCTTTGCTAGTGATTGGTGAAGGCGTGGACACATGGCATTCTGGGCAATTGGGACCCAGGATGGGGGGTGCACCTGAAACCGTTCCCCTACTCCTAAGGACCTAAGCAAGAGATGGCCCTTTTTCTGCTTCTGGATGTGACACTTGAACTCCTGCAGCCTTCTTGCAACCACGAGGAGAGCTAGTCTGTAACAAAAGTCCATAGTTCAAGGAAGACCAAGCTAAGAATTGCACCTTGGGCCCTGACTCTTCTGGACCTGCAGCTGTTCTGCCTTTAGACCTGACCTAGTTCTCCTCTTGTTTAAGACAACTGAGTTGGAGTTTGCAGTTCTTTGTGGGTGGAACATCTTAGCTGAACCCAGAAAAGAAAGATTCCTTCAGTTTATTTTTCCCATGGCCATGAGAATTTTAACTCAAGTCACCCACAAGTCATTCTTGTTTGTTTGGTGTAATCAGAGAAGGACTGGAAGAAGGAGGTGAGGAAAGAAATAGAAAACGGCTGCAGGGCGATGTAAGTTCTGCTGACTCACACATAGGGGGCTGGGAGATGAAAACCACCCGGGGGTGGCGGCAGGGTGGTCCCTGGGACTCAAGAGAGGGAACCAACAATACTTAAATCGTAGCGTCTTTAAAAATCAGTGACAAAAAAGATTTTTGAAAAAAACCCCTGACGTTTGGATATCACCACAGAGGGCACACCCTCCCTCTGTGGGACTGGCAGCAAAGAAACAAAAGCAATTTCAATGACAGATGTGGGAGGGGCCAGGGAAAAACCCAAACAAGCAAGAGAAGAAGGTTCACCCCGGTAATTGTTAGCTCGAGGTATGTAAAAGACCACTGCTTCTTTTAGTGGGTTTAGTTTCATTTCAGCAAATAAATATTTTCAGGAACTTTCTTAGGTTGTCTCTTTAGCATACTCAACTCAGTTGGCTATGCTATTTGCTGTTAGTAGGGCGATCAGAATCAGGACCCGGGGGAGTTCCCCTTGTGGCTCAGCAGTAACCAACCCTACTGGTATCCGTGAAGACAAGGGTTTGATCCCTGGCCTCCATCAGTGGGTCAAGGATCTGGCGTTGCCGTGAGCTGTGGTTCAGGTCGTAGATGCAGCTTGGATCCTGAGTTGCTGTGGCTGTGGTGTAGTCTGGCAGCTGGAGCTCTGATTCGACCCCTAGCCTGGGAACCTCCGTATGCCAAGGGTGCAGCCCTGAAAAGACCGGAAAAAAAAAAAAAAGAATCAGGACCCAGGGAGTTTCCTGGTGGCTCAGCAGGTTAGGTTGAGAATCCTGCATCACCATTGCTATGGCTGGGGTTCAATCCCTGGACCAGGAATTTATGCATGCTGCAGGCACAGCCAAAAGACAAAGAAAAAAGAAACAGAACCTGGGCAGCATGGAAGAGCCCCTGTTATTGCTGTCATCATGCATTCACTGACTCCCAGAACTTTATTGACGTGCTGACGTATCCCAGATACTCTTTGTGAGGTCATTTCGGCATTTTATTGAATGCTGTGCGGTGAGGTTCTCTTTTCCTGCCCACGTGCCTGTCTTCTCCAGAGGACTTCACTCTCAGGGTGGGGACTGCTGCGTGTTTTACGTCTGTTGACAGGGTCTAGCACGGTTCTAGGTGTATTGTCAACACTCATATACATCTTAATCACATGTAAAGTAAATCTCATACTTGAATAAGAGAAACTCTTCGAGGGTCTTAACTCAGATACCCTTTGTTCCGGGGAGGTTAAGGATACCCTTAACACATTACCTTGTTCCAGGATGCAGAGTAAGTCTGTGAATCAGACTTGGGGCTCCCCTACTGCTGGCTTCTGTACAGTTATAGAAACTTCCAGAAATCCTTCAAAGACTAAGGTGTTATTAGACTGGACCCCACAGCACCCCTGAATCCTTTCCACACCACGTGCTGGGAGGCTGAGCCTTCGAGTCAGCCCTCCTGGGCCGCCGCCTGCCCAGGGTCTGCGCAGAAGGTCTCGTTTGGTCAGGTGACAGCCTCGGAGGGGCACCCAGGTAGCAGCGTAGAGAAATTGCAAGAAACGGAGCAGCTCGGCATATATAAGATACCTCTACATCTATGTGTATAAGAGAAAACAAAGCCTACAACAGTCTGCAAAGAGCAAGAGCTTGGGTCCCGGGTTGCGGCAGGCTGGTGGCCCAGTGGTCTCCGGCGTCTGGCGGGGCGGGAGGCGGCCTACATGTCGTAGAGCCTGAGCTGCTCCTGCACGTCGCCGTCCGACATCTCCCCAAACGTCTCCTTGTTGTCCTTCATGAGCTTGAAGATGGCAGCCAGCTGTTCTTTCTGCACTCTGTCAAGAAGAAAGGATAGAGAGGAAAAAGGCGCCCCGAGCCCAGGCGGAGAGACACCGTGACCGCCCCGTGGAACTGGGACCCTCCTCGCTCGTGCATCGCCCGCTTCGCTTTCCAGCATAAGCAGAAAACAAAAACAAAACCAAACCACTCTCCAGCCAGGAGCTGGTTTGGTCTAAAAGATTCAACTTGAAGCTTCCGGAAAGTGGGATTCTCAGTCTTGGGTTTAGCCTGGAGATTTGGGGACCGCCAAGTTATCACTCAGGTTCCCGGGGCTACAGTTGCCCCGGGACCTCCCTTTAATGTTGAGGCCGAGGAAGATAGCGTGCTTCTCCTAGTGGCTGGAGAGCCTGTGCAGAGGCAGCTTAGAAACAGCTTAGAAACAGCCTTCGTTTAGCAGGAGGAGCCAAAAGTGAAGAAAGAAAAAAAGGCCTTGGGCTGGGACACGGGAGCATCTGGATGCTTGACCCAGGAACAAGGGTGGGCGTGGGGTTTTGCTGCCCAGAGGAAGGGGCGCCTTTTCCCACTTGGCATGAAGATGGCTGGTGGCAGGTGTGCCCTGCCCCTCTTACCAGGGAACTGGCCAGCTGGACCTCAGCTCTATGTTTACTACACATGGGGCCGGGGGGCTGGGAGCCAAGTTCTATTATCTCCACGCGGCCGGGTCACGCCATCTGACAAGCACAGGACACCTCCCGTGAGCGCAAACAAGGGTGGGGTGACACTCTGCAGCCACGGTTTGGTTCCTGTTTGTTCTGCTCCACTGTGCTCGTCAGCGTGGTCGGCCCTGCGTGCTGGCACCGTCTCACCATTCTGGTTTTGGCCTTCTTCACCCTGCACCGCTGGCTTGGCACTGGCCACGTTCAGAGGATGCAGACCAGGCAGCAGGGTCTGCTCTAGTCACTGCAGACCCATCGCGAGGCCGAGCTTCAGCACAGCCTCCAGCCACCGCGGCTCTGCAGGGCACAGCACTGCCCGGCCAGCACCCCACCCCTTCCTGGAGCGGGGTCCCGATCAGTGCCATACCCCTGCAGTAACCCCACAGCGCCCAAACAGCAACGTCCCAAACCTGAGCCTCTCTCAGTCACGCTGGGGGAGTTATTGCTACAGTCCTGTCTGCGGGGGAAGGAGCCTGTGAGAGCACGGTACCCTGGCGCCTGAAGAGCGGGGCGCTGTGAGTGGACAGGGTGGGTGCTGAGCTCCTGGGATGGGATCACGGGCCTGAGGTTCGAGTGGGCATCCCCCCTGAATGAACACAGATCCGCTGCTGTGGTTTTTATGAGCCGGGGCCCTTGCATATTTCTACCGAGTGGACCTAGGACTTCGTACTCTGCTGGGGAGTAACAGGCACAAACTGAGCGAGAGCTCAGATTTTAATAGGTTCCAGGGAGATTGTTAAATTTTTTTTTTTTTTTAGAAACAAAGCAAAACTCAAATAAACACGCAGTAATCAAGACCATTTACACAAAGTTTATTGGACTGAACAAAGGCTGAGCACACAGATCTGAGCCATCTGGAATGTGTGAGGCTTGGTGCCTAAAAGCCACGTTCGGAGGGTGTCCAGACAAACAGTAAGCTGGAGGAAGCTGCCTGTTCAGCAGTCAGATCCCAGCCAGGACAGGACAAGGACATTGCTGTTGCTACTGCTGTGTGGGAACAGGTGTGCTCACAAGAGCACGTCTTGTTTGTCACTGGCTCCGTGTGGCTGTTACTTTGATGCCTGTTCGGTCCTAAACCCCTGACCCTAAGCTATTAGACCCAGAGGAGAAGGTCCCTAGGAATGTAACACCGCCCTAGGGGCTGATGTTGGACATTTCCCAGCCTTGTATTAAATAGAGAACATTTTTCTATAAACACTGCTTTAAAAAAATGTTTTAACCAACATACCTAAAAACTGCAGATTAGTTTGATATAGTATAAATACCGGCAAATAGAAAATTCCAAGAAACGATTCTGGGACTGATCGGGTTGTCCGGCGGGGTTAACTCATCTGTGAGATCTAGGACAAGGCAGAATTGAGACATCTGTGTTAAGTGAACACTATCGTTATTGCTTCTGCCAAAGTGAAGGTGGAGATTTGGCTGAGCTGGTAAGACCATGCATGAAAAGGCCTCTTAGCAACCAGAGGGCTGGCTCCAGCCCTGCTCTACGTGGAAGGAAAAGGCAGGAGGACACCAACAGCTGGCCCTGGTTCTTTGCCACCCGGTCATCGGTACAGTGGGTCTCACCCCTCTACCGAGCTGGCTGAAGACAGAGTGGGGGGCGGGCCCCCCATGACCAGCCGGCGAGCACAGGCTGCTCTCCCTCATTGTGTCTGTCACACCTAAGGGTCTTTCAGGGTTTGGCTTCAGTGATGAAAAGCAGCAAGGCTAGAAGGAAACTAATTTTAAAATGATGGCATTGCTGACACTGGTGATATCGCGGGTGTACAGGGTGTGTGGATAGCAAGGAATGATAAGGAAACCGAGAGTCCAAGAAAACCCTCCGGCGTCACAAAGCAATCCACGCAAACCGCGGGGGCGGCCTCTGCCCGGGGAGCACCACGGGCGTTCCGGACCCTCCCAGCCGAGGAAGGTCCCCACTGAGGGCCCAGTCCCGGCAGGTTTATAGGCAGAATCAGAATGCACCCCGGGAGCCTGCTGGCTCCTCTCTGGGGGCTCCACTTTATCTCTCAAGGTTTAAGACGCCAAAAAGAAAAGCCTTTAGGAGGAGGCTAAGGATAACTTCGTTATTCCTCGGTTCTGTAAAGAGAAATAGGGGGAGAAGATAATTTATTTCACTTGTGCCATCTTATAAGTACGGTGGGAAAGGAAGGGGCAAACAGGGTTAGGAAGCGGAACGTTTGGAGTTGCAGAAGCCGGCCCTACGCTACTATCCTGAGCCCATCACCCGCAGCAGGACAGTCCACAGCCAAAGCCAGCCAGAGACCCCACTCCGAGTGTGCAAGGCCTGCAGGTAATCAGGTCTCATGTGTGGGCAGTCAGACAAAAAGGTTCTGCTCAGAGTTAGGCAGGTTGGGTCCCCCCTGCAGATAGCAGGGCAGGTGGGGTGGCACATCTGAGTTGTGCAGGTTGGGTCCTACAGGTATGTTTTTGGGTAGTTTAGGTCCCATAGCTGAGTAAGTCACTTGTTGGCCAAGGAGGGCCCTGCGTGTGTGTATGTGGGCAGGCTGGGTCCTACTTGCAGGTAGTTGGCAGGGAGGGTACCACACATGGCTAGCTCGCAGGTCAGGGACCACATACGGGTGGCTGAGCAGGCTGGGCCCACAGGTCTGTGGCTGAGAAGGCTGGGTGCTACTTGTGGGTAGTTGGGCAGGTCAGGTCCCACATGTACGAAGCTGGGCAAGGAAGGTCCTCAATTAGATAGTTGGGCGGATTGGGGCTCACGTGTTGGTAGCTGGGCAAGTTGGGGACTACTTGTGGGTACTCGGGCAGGTCAGGTCCCATAGGTGGTGATGGAGCACTTCTTGTAGGTAGTTGCAGGCTGTGTTCCACAAGCGGGTAGGTGGGCAGGGAGGGTCCCATACACTGGTCAAGGATCTAGTTGGACAGGTCAGGACCCCGCATAAGGGCCGGCTAGCAGGTTGGGGCCCCCTCGTAGGTAGGGGAGCAGGGAGGGTCCCGAATTCAGGCAATTAGGAAGGACGGGGCTGCACTTCTGGGTGGCCCGGGCAGTGAGGATCCGACTAGCATGTAATTGGGCAGGGAGGTTCCTCAGAGAGTTGGGCAGGGCAGGTCCCACATGATGGTACTGGAGCAGGGTGGAGGCCCACTCGAGTGTGATGGGCAATCCGGGCTCCTCGTTCAGGTCAGTGAGCGGTTATGATGCCACACGTGGGTTCTAAGCAGGTCTCAGTCAACTTTATGTGTTAAGCAGAGAGGGGCCTACTATTAGGTAATTGGTTGAGAGGGTTCCATTAATAGGTAGATTGGCAAGGAGGGTCCCCCTTGTAGGAAGCTGCCCAGGGAAGGTCTCAGTTGCTCGTAGTTCGACAGGAAGGGTCCTCAATTAGACAGTTGTGCGGTGCGGGTCCCAAAAGGTGGAGGTGGGTCAGGCTGGGGGCCCACTTGAAAGTAGACGGGCAGGAAGGGTCCCTCATTTTTCTTTTGTTTTTTCTTTTTTTCCCGTCTTTTTGTCTTTTTCTCAGGGCTGCACCTGAAGCATATGCAAGTTCCCAGGCTTGGGGTCCAATTGAGCTGTAGTCGCCGGCCTACGCCACAGCCACAGCAATGCCAGATCCGAGCTGTGTCTGTGGCCTACACCACAGCTCATGGCAACGCCGGATCCCTAACCCACCGAGCAAAGCCAGGGATTTAACCCGCATCCTCATGGATGCTAGTTGGGTTCGTTAACCCCTAGAGCCATGACAGGAACTCCGGGTCCCTCATTTTTGAGTTAGGCTGTTAGCTTGCCACATGTGGGCTGTTGAGCAGGTACACGCCAATTTGTAAGTAGCTGGTGGGGAGAGTCCCACCTTTAGGGAACTGGGGAGGGAGGGTTCCACTTGTAAGCAGTTGGGCAGGGAGGCCGCTCTTATGGGTAGTTGACAAGGAGGGTCTCACACACATGTAGTGGATGAGAAAGGACCCCACTTAGTAACTGGGCAAGGAGGGTTACAGATGTGGGTGATGGGGCAGGGAGGTCCCACTTAGGTGTATTTGAGCCAAGAGGGTCCCACTTTACGGTCATTGGGTAGGGAGGGTTCACTTGTAGTTAGTTTGGTCTGAGGATCCCATTATATGTAGTTGAGCAGAAAGGTCCCACTTTAAAGTAATTAGAGCGGATTCCAATATAGGTATTTGGGCCTTGAGGTCCCACTTGTATATAGTTGAGCGGAGAGGGTCCACTTTAAGGTAATTGGTAGGGAGGGTTCCACTTGTAGGTAATTCAGCAGAGGGCACAATTTAATTGTTTAGAAGGGGTTCCACTTGTAGGTAGTTGGGCAGGGAGGGTCCCACTTGCAAATAGTTCATCAGAGGGTTCCATTTAATTGCTTAGAGGGGGTTCCACTTGTAGGTAGCTGGTCAGAGAGTGTCCCACTCTAAGATAATTGAGTAGGATTTCCCGTCGTGGCTGAGTGGTTAACGAACCCGACTAGGAACCATGAGGTTGCGGGTTTGATCCCTGGTCTCGCTCAGTGGGTGAAGGATCTGGCGTTGCCATGAGCTGTGGTGTAGGTCGCAGACGCGGCTCAGATCCCGCGTTGACTGTGGCTGTGGGAAGGCCGGCAGCTACAGCTCCCGTTAGACCCCCTAGCCTGGGAACCTCCATATGCCGTGGATGTGGCCCTAGATAAGGCAAAAAGAAAAAAAAAAATTGAGTAGAGAGATTCCACTCGTATGTAGTTGAGAAGAGAGGGCCCCACTTTTAGGTAATAGGGTAGGGAGAGTCCCACTTGTATGTAGTTAGGCAGGGAGGGTCCCACTTTAAGGTAATTGCGTAGAGAGGATTCCACTTGTATGCAGTTGAACAGAGAGGGCCCCACTTTAAAGCAATTAAGTAGTGAGGCTCCACTGGTACCTAGTAGAGCAGAGCGGGCCCTATTTACCTTAACTGGTTAGAGGGGGTTCCACTTGTAGCTAGCTGGGCAGGAGGGTCCCACTTTAAAATGATTAGGTAGAGAGCATTACATTTGTACGTCGTTGATCAGAGAGGGTCCCACTTAAAGTAATTAGGAAGAGAGGGTTCCATGTGTAGTTAGTTGGGTAATGAGGGTCCCACTTGCATGTAGTTGAACAGAAAGAGCCCCATTTAAGGTAATTATTTAGAGAGAGTTCTGTAGGTCGTTGGTGCAGGAGGTCCCACATGTATGTGGCTGAGCAGAAAGGGGCCCACTATGAGGTAGCTGGTTGAGAAAGTTCCACTAATAGATTGGCAAGGAGGGCCCCAGTTGTCGGTAGTTGGACAGGAAGGGTCCTCGATTAGACAGTTGGACAGTGTGGGTCCCAAACGATGGAGGTGGGTCAGGTTGGGGGCTCACTTGAAATGGGCAGGAAGGGTCCCTCATTTTTGCAGTAGGGCTGTTAGCTTGCCACATGTGGGCTGTTGAGCAGGTACACGCCAACTCGTAAGTAGCTGGTGGGGAGAGTCCCACCTTTAGGGAACTGGGGAGGGAGGGTTCCACTTGTAGTCAGTTGGGTGCTGAGGTCCCATTAGTGTGTAGTTGAGGAGAAAGACCAATTTAAGGTGATTGTTCAGTGGGGGCTCCACTTGTAGTTAGTTGGGCTGGGAGGGAGGGTCCCACTTTAAGATAATTGGGAAGAGAGGGTTCCATTTGCATGTAGTTGAGCAGATTCAGTCCCACTTTAAGATAATTGGAGAGAGAGGGTCCCCCTTGTGTGTTGCTGAGTAGAGAAGGCCCCACATTAAGGTAATTAGGGAGGGAGCATTCCACCAGTTGTTAATTGAGTAGAGAGGGTCCCACTTTATGAAGTTGAGCAGAAAGGGCCAATTTAAGGGAATTGCTTAGGGGGTTCCACTTGTGCATAGTTGGGCAGAAAGGTCCCACCTGTACGTAGCTGAGCAAAGACCATCCCTTCTAACAATAATTGGAGAGCATGGGTTCCACTTGTAGGTAGTTCAAAGGAAGGTCCCAACTGTATGTAGTTGAGCAGAGAGGCTCCCACTTTAAAGTCATTAGGCAGAGCAGATTCCAATATAGGTATTTGGGCCAGGAGGTCCCGCGTGTATATGGTTAAGTGGAGAAGGTCCACTTTGAGGTAATTGGCAGGGAGGTCCCACTTGCCAATAGCTCAGCAGAGGGCGCCATTTCATTGCTTAGAGGGGGTTCCACTGGTAGTTAGTTGGGCAGGGAGGTCCCACTTGCAAATAGCTCAGCAGAGGGCGCCATTTCATTGCTTAGAGGGGGTTCCACTGGTAGGTAGTTGGGCAGGGAGGGTCCCAATTTAAGATAATTGGGTAGAGAAGTTCCACTTGTAGGTTGCTGGGCTCTGAGGTCCCACTTGTTAATGTTAACAGGTAAGGCCTCTTGCTAGTAGCTGGGCTGTGACTACCCAGTTAGATAGTTGAGCAGGTTGGGCGACCAGTTGAAGGGAGAAGGGCAGGACGGATCCCTCATTTGGGAACTTGGGCAGTTAGGGTGCCACATTTGGGTTCTTTGGTCTAAACACACATGTAGATCCTTTAGCAGAGAGGATTCAAATCTCAGTAACTTGGAGGGGAGGGTGCCATTAGTAGGTAGTCGGGCAAGGAGGTCCCTTTTGTATGTTGTTGACAGGAAGGTCCCACTTTTAGGTAATTGGGTATGGAGAGCTGCAGTTGCAGGTAGTTGGGCAGTAAGGGTCCCACTTGTATATATCTGAGCAGCGAGGGTCTCGTTTTAAGCTACTTGTGTAGAGAGGGTCCCGCTTGTAGGTCGCTGAGCAGGGAGGGTCCCAGTTGTAGGTAGCTGGGCAGAAGGTCCCACTCCTGTGCAGCTGAGAAAGAGGGTCTGACTGTACATTTACTGGGAATATAGGGCTCTACTTGTAGACAGCGGTGCAGTGAGGGCCCACTTGTACACAGTTAAGCAGAGGGTCCCACTTGGAGTAACTGGGTGCAGAGGGCTCCTCATACAGGCCACTGGGCAGGGAGGTCCCACTTGTATCTATTTGAACAGAGAGGGTTCCAGTTAAAGTCATTGGGTGGAGAGGGTTCCACTTGTCGGTTGCTGGGCACCGAGTTCTTACCTGTAGGTGTTGACAGGGAGAGTCCCACCTTTCAGTATTTGGGTAGGGACAGTCCTCAGTTTTGTTCTTTTGCCTTTTGTTTTTTTTTTTTTAAGGGCTGCACCTGTGGCATATGGAGGTTCCCAGGCTAGGGGTTGACTTGGAGCTACAGCTGCCGGCCTACACCACAGCCACAGCAATGCCAGATCCGAGCCGCGTCTGTGACCTATACCACACTCACAGCAACACCGGATCCTTAACCCACTGAGCAAGACCAGGGATCAAACCCACATCCTCATGGATACCAGTCGGATTCGTTTCCACTGTGCCACAAGAAGAACGCCCCAGGCCTGGTTTATCACCATAGCTTATTTCCTATCCCTGGCCCCCCTGTTTTGTCCCTTATTGGGACAGTGGCCTTTGACAGTTGCTCCCCAGGTGAGGCCAGTCTTGGACCCACCTCTTCTAAAGGACAGCCAGAAACACCGTTTGACCCAAGTGCTGAGGGAACCTGGGGGCGGGGGGCGGGGGGCGGGGGGCGGGGCGGGGGAAGAGCATCCAATTCTGTCCCTCTGGCGCCCTCATGTGGACGTGAGTCAGCACACGTTTACAGAAATTCACACCAGGGTCTGGTTCCCCAGGCACCTCAGAAGCAGAAAGCCTGTGAATGTCCTCTCACCCTTGCCAGTTAAGCATTTCGGAACACCACCCACTAGAATGCTGCTCACTTCCAGAAAGGTCAGGCCAGTGCCGGGGTCCCAGTCCTCACTGTCAGCACAGCCTGGCCTACTGCCTGAGTTCTGCTTTTCCCCTAGGCCAGAAGATGCGAAGAAGAGTGGCTGACTGTGCTTTTGCTTTTTAATGCCAAGCCAGAAGCCAGCCAAGCTCACCAGCTTCACTAGCCCTGGGGGCGAGGGGGCCCCATCCCGCTGTCCCAAGCCACTCCGAGACTGGATGTGGCACCGCCCCGAAAAGCCGTGGGGGTGGGGGGCCAGGGGTTCCCCTAGCCAGGCGGAGGCAACAGCGAGGAAGCCTGTGAACCCCAGCCCCAGGGGAGATGCAGCAGGAGAGGGGCAGACAGTGATAAAGCAGGGGTTTTCTTAAGCAGCAGCTGCCTCTGGATTTGTAAACCTTATGCTTTGGGCAGAAGGAGCCTCATCTGGAAGCAGCCCCAGGCCTGGAAACGTGCAATTCCTAACCATGTGGAGGAACAAATCTGGGGTCTCTCGCTCTGGGCCCTGCTGCCTAATGCCCTGCCCTGAAAACCTGTGCCTCGGGGCTTCCGGGGAATGCTGGGTCTTGGGAGCACTGAGGCGTAGAGTCTTGGAATTCCTGCTGTGGCTCAGCAGCTTAAGGATCTGGTGTTGTCTCTGTGGTGGCACAGGCTTGATCCTGGGCCTGGCTCAAGGATCTGGCATTGCCACAGCTGTGGCTTGGAGTCAGTCCCTGGCCCAAGAACTTCCATATGCCACAGGTGTGGCCAAAAAAAAAAAAAAAAGTAGGGTCTGTATACTACTATGTTGGTCAAATTAATAATTTTAAGTCAGGGTTTGCAGCATGGATTTGCTTTCTTTTTTTCCCATCCAGGGAGTGCAGCAGCTTGATGCAGGATCAGCTCCCAGACCAGGGATCCTGCAGCAGTGAGAGCATGCAGTCCTAACCTCTAGACCACCAGGGAACTCCCTGCAGTGTGGGTTTTTAACTATTAATGGGCTTGCAACTTGACTGGGACCCCAAATGCCAGGAAAGGAATTAGAAGCAGGCAGAGTTTGGTCGGGAAGGATTTGACAGGCGAAGAAGAGAACCCATTTTTCACTGGCCTGTGGTTTTAGTGATTTGACACTATTTTTCACAGGGACAATTCCAAGGCAGTTTCCTGGACTCAGATGGGACCAGAGCTGTCCCACGCAGGTCGGCTGTGCCGATCCCTATGGGAACCGTCGTGCTGTAGATGAAAAGGCAAAGCCACGCCTGCCGGCCTCTGCAACCCCAAGCATCACCATGCAGGGAACATGCGAGAGGGGAGGGCCTCAGGGCTCCGCAGTGACGAATGTGCTGACATGCAGGGGCAGGGAGGAGCAAGGGGACCTCACAGGCAGATGTTGGGGACAGCCACAAGGAGCAGGCTGGGGAGGGAGGGCAGTAATGAGCATGAACATGAATGCCAGCCCCACCCTGGAAGGGCACAGAGTCCTCCCGTCCCTCCGTCCCTCCTTCTCAGCTTGGGCACGACTGTGAACACCCCGTCTGCAGGGGAGGAGGCGAGAACGCCCCACCCCAGGAGCAGCACTCGGCCGATCTCAACGGCCCCCTGCCCGGAATGAGTGTGAATCGCTCATCTAGAGATCTGCTCCCCGCAACGGTCCAGGAGGGCAAGGCCTGGGCAGAGAGGAGTCTGCTGTCTGAACACAGCAACGGGGAGGCACTTGCTCTCCATCCCAAGGTCCCAGCTCTGACCCAGGGACAGCGGCACTCTGACCCGGGCCCTGCCATCCAGCCGGCTGACTGGCCTTTCCTAGTCTAATGGGCCTTCCCACCTGCAGGGCACAGCCACCCGAGCGCACAGAATAAAGCCAGGGTCCGCCACAGCCTCTATCCGCAGGGACCGTTGAGGGACCACAGGCACATCAGGCCCCTTCCATCCTTAGGCAGGGGCTGCACGCTTTTTCAGTAAAGGGCCAGGTACTGACTCCTTTAGGCTTTGTGGACCATCTGGTCCCTGTTGCGACCGCCCAGCTCAGCCACTGCTATACGAAAGCCACCACAGACCCCAGAAAACCAGATGAACGCAGTCGTGTTCCAGTCGTCCTGGACTTACAGTCCGCCAGCCCTTGCTCTGATCATAACCTGTCCGACCCACAGCTCACAGGCGCAGAGGCTTTGTCGGGCGGGCGCCGTTCCACTTAGGGGAGGACTAAGCTGCAGGGACGAGAGGTGCAGTTCCCTCCCAGCCTCGCAAGGGGGCGCTGGCTTTCCAACCAGCTGGCCCCTGAGGCCCAGGAGGGACCTGTGTTCTCTTCACTGGGTGTCCATGAACGCTGCAGCCCTGGGAAAGGGGCCTGTCCGCCCAAGAGCCCTGCGCTGGGGGAGAATGAGCCGGCCCAGATGTGGAGAGACGTATTAACCGGTTATGAGGTGGCGGCGGCGGACGGGGGAGGCTTAGACCGCGTGGGTGGTGACGGGGACACAGCAACAGACAGGCTGAGGGAGGCACCACTGGTCTAGGAAGTCGATCTCCTTACCAAGAGGATTTGCAAGAAAATTTGTGGTTCAGGACCTAAGGAGCTTGCTACAGGGAAGTGAGGTCAGAGGTCAGCTCAATCCTGAAATATAAAGGCAGCAAACCGGGTCACTCCCCGAGGCAGCGACGGGGGCACCGAGGAGCAGGGGGACCTCCCGGGCTGGGCTCTCGCTGCCACCCCTCCGCCCCCGGGCGAGGAGCTTTCCGGGCCGAGGGGGATTCCCATGGGTAGAGCGTCCCTGACCTGAGGGCTCCCGGGGGCCGTGGTGATCCTGAAAGGGGCCCGGGATCAGCATCTGGAGTGAAAAACCCTCCCTTTGACCCTAGGACCCAGCTAACAGTAGCCATTAGGGGGCGAGGCCCAGTTGCCGGGCTCAGAAAACACAGGCTCCCATTCAGACGTGTGCTCAACCAGAGGACCCCAGGCCCCAGGCCAGCCGGTATCAGGCCGCCGTGGCCCGGCCCCGGCGTCCCCCTGCTCCTTGGGGAAGTCCACGGGTGCGTGGGAGTCCGGCTGGCGGGGGAAGAGCCCGATTCCGAAAACGAGGAGCTTCAGGGCAGCAGCTGCCTCAGAGCTCCGTGGAGCAGAACAGATCAAAAATGACGGCAGGCCCTGGGCGGGCGGGCGTGGGGCCACCAAGTGGGTGAGCACGAAGAATGGTGCTCTGTCCTGAAGTGATGGATCGGTTTTGTCGTGAACTGTGCGTGTAAGCGAACAGGCGGATCTGCTCCAGGCTCTTCCCAGGCATCTCGCTTTTTCCCTTTTGGTGGGGGACGGGGGCGCACGGAGCGGTCCGGCCTCCCCCTCCCCCATCACCAACGCAGGCTCCGGGAGCGCCCCAGAGGGACCGGGTGGAAACGGAACTAGGGGGAGGGGGCACAAAGCCTGCAGGAGGCAGCTCCCTGCTGGACCAAGGGGGCTCTGGGGTGCGGGGTCTGCACGGAGCCGAGCAAACCTGAGGAGCGACGCGACATGACGCCACGCGACGCCTACCTCTGTTCCTCCTCCAGTTCTTCTTTGGTCATCATCTTCTTGTACTGGTTCCCCCGCAGCTTCCCGGGGCTGTACTTGAAGGAGAAGGGCTCTCCCCCTGCAGAGAGGACCCCAGTGAGAGCCGTTAGGGTGCTGGGCGCCCCCCGAAATTCAGAGTCCCCTCTGCCTTCATTAGCTAAGTTTCCAAAGAGCCAGCCATCACGGCCAGAGAGGGGCCCCCCAGCCCCGGGGCCGGCCGGGTACCGCCCCCTCCCGGGAGAGCGCTGGGCTCCTGGACACCTTCTCCTCACCCTCGCGGCCTGCCAGGGCCGCCCCCACCCCTTCCGTGGAATCCTAGGGTAACTCGGGACCTCTTAGGAACTGAAAGGAGCAGGTGGCCCCGCTCCCTCCACCCCAAGCCCAGGCTGAGCTGTCCACAGAGCTGCCTGTCTGCCCCTCTCAGCAAGGGCTCTGGCCATGCCCCTGTCTGCAAGGCTTTCCACCCCCTCCTGCTGAAGCCCCCCCACGCCGCATCACCGCTGTGCGAATTACACGGTCAGATGATGCAGGGAGCTTATCTCTGGGAAGCAGGCTGAGCCAGGGTGCTGGCTTCCCTTCTCCCCTCAGGTCCCAGAAAGGCGGCCGGGACCCCCAACCCTACTATCCCCCAGGCTTGGGAGTGCCCCCCCCCGCCCACCGCTGTCCTGATCTCCATGCCCCTTCCCCACTGGTTATTAGAAATTGGGAAGCAAGGCCTCCAGCCCACAGTGGGACCTGGGAGTGGCGTGGGATTTTCACAGCGTGCCTCAGTCACTCGTTAAGAGCAGTACTTATCACTGGCTGCAGGCGTGTACCCTGCCTCGCCAGGCCCAGAGCAGGCCCTGTAGCCACAAACAAAAGGGCAGCTCTAGCGGCCGAAGGGGGCGAACCAGGGGGTCTGGATAGAGGAAAAGGGGACACGGAGTGAAGGCAGGTGAGGGCACACAGGCCAGAGGGTGGCAGCACTCACAGGCGAAGGCTGCAAGGGCAGAGGAGGAAAGAGCTCTGGAGCTTCGCGGGCTGAGCGTCCAGCGGGAGAGGGTTCCCTTGGGACGCGACGCCCTCATGTGGTCCTTCAGCCCAGCGGGTGGAGGGGAGACGGCCCGAGACGGCTCTGGGCCCAGAGGCTGAACGGCTTGTCTTGTCTCATTTCCATGAATGTATAAAGAACGGAGGAAGGAATCGCGGACACCAGCAAATCGCCGTCCCACAGGGCTGTGTCCCCTTTCCCTTCTGTTCTATGTCACTGCACCGTCAGGGGTGTTAGACACCCCCACAGCCGCCCCCGGGCCACCCTGACCTCCTCCGCCGGTGGCTGTCCTTGTGGTCAGAGAGGCGGCTGTGGGCTCCAGGGAAGGAAGAGGCTCCAGCCTCTGAGATTTGGGTTCTCTCTTGGCTCGAGGAAGAAGATTCTGAATGCAAATTCAGACCCCAAGTGTTATGACTCAGCAGGTGACCTGGGCCCCCGGGGCTGAGCCCTTGCCTCAGGGAGGAGTTACCACCTTTGTACAAGGATTAACTTGTTCTTCATTCATTCGGCAGATACTGAGTGGGCACTCGATAAGGGGCACTCAGCAGGGAAGAAAACATACAGTAAGCAAAGACGAGTAATTACAACACCGAGTCTGCAGCAGGCCTAGGCCGGGAGAGCTGTTGGGGGCAGGGGGGAGCCGGGGAGGGTCCTTTTGGAGGTTTCACCGGGCGGGAGGGTGGTGGCAGGAAGATGCTGCTGCAGGTCTGGGGAGACAGATCCAGCAAAGCAGGGGGGCCAGGGGGCCGGGTGGCGGGAGGATCCACCTGCTCATGCCGCCAGGCTGAGCTTGGCACAGGCGGATGAGCCGAGGGCCCGCAGAATCAGGAGCATCTAACGGCTCAGGGCTTGGACCCCCGGGCTCTGCGGGCCCGGGAACTATGCTGAGTGACAGAGTCGCTGTCTGAGGGGCCTGGGTCTCTGGGGCCGGGTCACACGGAGCTGGTCTCCAAATGAGACCACGCAACTGTGCTGGTGTCTGGACTTCAAAAGAGGCAGCGGACAAAGAAAGCCAATTAATCTCGACATCAAGGTCATTGTGTTGCTATGTTTTAGAAAAATAAGCCATAAAAAAGGCTGCCAGCTGGGTGCGACTCAAGGTTTCAGTCTGGGGGGCGGGTCTGATTGGTTTTATGCTTCTCTGAGCCAGAGGGACCAAACCACTTGAAAAGGCTTTTGCTTAACTACACGAGTGTACCAAGCGGCACACGGCCACTTCCAATTTCGCTGGCCCAGGAGGGGTCAATGGGAGAGGCCCCGGGCAGGGGACTTGCGCTTGCCGGCCTGGGTGCATCCGCCCAGTCGCTAGGAAAGGCATCTCAAAGGACACAGATCGATTAGTGAGCTGGGCGGTTCGCTGCAAGGTGGGGGTCTCTCCTGTCCTCTCCTGACAGCTCAGGCCCAGACCCCTCCCTGCCTCCGCCTGGTCAGGGCTGGCAGGAGGCGGCTGGGGGATGGGGGGGTCCAGGAGTGGCAGTCCGATAAGGAGGGAGGGCCGGTGACGTGGCCCCCGGCTGGGTGTGGGGCTGCGTGTCTGTGGATAGCGTTTCAGAAGGGGGCAGGAGTCCCGCTGAGCCTCCCCTTGTCCTGGCCCAGGGGCCTCGAGCAGCTTGGGCTTTTGCCTTCTGTGTCCCCAGGTCACTAACGGGATCCAATAACGTGGCCGGGTTACCTGCAGACCCTCTGGGAGAACCAAAGGCTGGAGGAGAGCCTGCCCAACCCGACCCCTGCCCCTGCAGCCCCTGCAGCCCCTGCAGCCCCTGCAGCCCCTGCCCCTCCGTCTTCCTCAGGCTGTATGGAGAGAAACCAACCGCCCTTCCCTGCTGGGCCTCCGGGACGTGATGTCCCCCCGCCCCCCCAAGTCCTGCCCGCCTGGCCCACGCCAGCCTTGGTTACTGCATTCCTGCAACCGTCTCTTTCCATGGCTCCTGCCAGCTGTGGACTTAAAAACCACAGCAACAGTCTTGCTTTTTTAAAAAAAGCAAGAAATATTTCAAAGATACACAAAAGTACAGCAAGTAATAAGTTCTCTGTGTACTTGCCATATTGCCGTGTAGATTTGACTAATGTTGACATTTTGCTATTTTTGCTTCAGCTTTTTTTCCCTTTCTTTCTTTCTTCTTTTTTTTTTTTTTTTAAAAGGCCGCACCCTTGGCATATGGAAGTTCCCAGGCTAGGGGCTGAATCAGAGCTGCAGCTGCCAGCCTACGCCACAGCCACAGACCCAGATCCAATGCTGGATCCGACCTCGGCAACCCCAGATCCATAATCCACTAAAAGAGGCCTGGAATCGAACCCGTATCCTTATGGATCCTAGTCGGATTTGTTACCTCTGAGTCAAAGGGGAACTCCCCACTTCCCACCAGTTGGGTTCTTAACCTGCTGAGACACAGTGGGAACTACTGCTTTTCATTTTTTTTTTTTTTAATAAATAAGACATGACAGATCCAGCAGAAGCCCCACCCCGTGTTTGATTGTCTCTGTCTGGGGTGCTGGTCCCCGTGGGTGCCCAGGGCAAACACGCCACCTTCCTCCCGGTCAAGTGTGAACTGGTCACTCTGGGGCTTCCCCTTCCTCTGGCCACCTGGAATCGATGGCCGCAGAGGGCTGACCTGTGACCTAGAACTGCCTGGGAATCGGCGTTTCCTCCCCGGGGGCCTTTATCCAGCAAAACCCTGGGAAATGGCCTCGTGAAGGGCTTTCATCTCCCTAAGAAACGTCTGAGATGCGCGGAGAGAATGGGAAATGCACAGAGTGGGGACGAGAAGGGAGTTAAGAGGCACTGCGGCCGCAGAAGGTCAGTGACCCCGGGCCGCCCATATTTGGAGACAGCGCCCCCTGTGAGGGTGGGAAAGCGAAGGCGGAAAGAATAAAGGCCCGGCCTGGCTGTCCTCGGGGTCCCGCTGGACCCCGACTTCGCAGCCCCTCCCCCTCCTCTCCTTTCCCCTCCTCCTGCCACGCAAATCCTCAGCTGGGAATCCGGGGGACCTCGGCGCAGCCCAGCCCCCATGGCCAGAGGATAAGGCTGCCTCCGTGGGCGGGATGTGCGGCCTGGAGGCCAGGGCCCACTCACCGTCGTCCTCCGCGGGCCCGGCCTGGGGTGGATCCTCCTCGGCGCGCAGCTCCCGCACCTCTTCCTGGAAGACAAGGAGCGGGGTCAGCGCCGGACACGTGGTTTACTCATTGATACTGTCATTTGGTGTCTGACCCTCCGACAAAGTGACCTGACCATGGGGCCGCTCTTAGGAGAGGTGTGCGTGGGGATCGGATGCAAGTGCCGGCTTCGGGGAGACGGGGCAGCGGGGACAGGACCTCAGGGGAGAGGAAAGGGCCGCCTGGACCACCCGGAGCACGGGCACTGTCCTCTGAGTGTGGCCGGGAGGCCCTGAGTGGGGGCCACAGTCAGCAGCAGGTGGAAACGGGGATGTCAGCACAGGTGCCGGTCAGCCAAGATGATGGGGTTTTGATCTTTGCACCTCGGTCCCTTTGCCTTTTCCGGGTGTTGCTGGTCACAGCCTTTGGATGCCACCCGACCTGTGGACTGGGGACGCCCACCCCTCACTATAGAGAACCAGAGGCACAGGAGGGAAGCCGCTGGTGGTCTGGGGCCCAGGCCTGGCTGAGCGGCACAGAGAAGCTGCATCCGCGGTCACAGTCTCCATCTCCGCCTCCTCCAACACCGGTTCCATCCCTGACCGCCTCAATGTCTGTCTTCCCAAAACTGGAGCCCCACCTCCCTCGGCCCTCTTCTCTCCCACACACGGACAAAATAAGCAGAAGGGCGGAAGAAACGTCCCAGGATGACCCTGGTGGAAGGCACGAGTGACTTCAGCTTGCAGGAATGCTGGCAGATGAGAGGGCCGGGCCGGCGGGGCTGCAGCCCTGAGGGGCGGAAGGGGACGGCGAGGGGACCGTGGCCCATGGAAGGCCAGCAGCAGACACAGCAGGGCCACGGGCTTGGGAGAGGGCACACAGATGTGAATGAGCGGCCCCCGCAGGGGACAAGGCGGCACAAGGGACAAATCCAAACGCTGGCCATCAGGACTCCCGGTCTGGGGGTCCAGCCAGTTTTCAGTCTTGGCAGACGTGCTGGGTGGACAGGCTCCCCAACAAAATGGGGCGAGCTAAGTGGGGAAGCAGAGCTTGCAGGAGCCTAGTAGTAGGCGGGTGGTGAGTGGCAAACCAGAAGGGCCAGAGTCTCCTGCTAGGACTTTCTCTCTGCGCCCCGCGGGGTGCGGCCGGCGCTTTGTAGCACGCTCAGCACATCGACATGGGAGCCACGCTGCCCGAGCGAGCGCTGCTCCACTCCTGGGGCTCGGGCGTCCAGAAGCCCTCCCGGATTTTGCCCAGCAAAGCATCTTTGTGGCTGCTGGGCAGGCAGGCCTCTTAGGGCAGCAGGCAAAGGAGCCACCCCTATGACTCAGCAAACACACTTCTAGGGATCGGCTGGAGACCAGACCACCATCTGTCTGTGTTGTTGTTTCAGCCACACCCGCAACATGCAGAAGTTTCTTGGCCAGGGATGGAACCGAGTCACGGCAGCAGCTAGAGCAACAGCAGTGACAACGCCGGATCCTTAACCTGCTGAGCCACTGGGCACCTCCCATCTGGGTTTCATACAGTGACTCTGGGTGCAGCGGAAAACAAGACAAAACTGGTAACAACCAAATGTTCACCCAGGGAGTAAAATATGTCACAGTTAAATATCATTGGTTGGTCTGCTCACCAAAATAAGTACGGCTTAATTACAGCACATCCATGTATTAGGCCGCCCCGCACCGGACAGGAGCCGACTGTAAGTGCCGATCTGAAAAGTGCCCCCAGATGCATCAGCAAAGGGAGACGCAGGGAGCAGCACAGGGCGGAGCGCACCCTTCTCGGTGTGAACATTAAAACAGAAGTGCAGTAATATGAAGAAAAAAATAAAACAGAAGTGCACATACACGCTCATAAATGAGAAAATGTTTTCTGGAAGGACACGCAAGACACGATCAACAGTGTCGCCTTCGGGGAGAGGCACTTCCTTTCCATCTCACACATTTCAGTGTAACTTGGGTTTTCTAGTCCTATGTATGAATTACGTTTTTAAAATGCTACTCGGGATCTCAGAACAATGAGCTTGGGGCTATTGTATATATTTTCCTTTACTTTAAAAAAGCAGAGAAGGGAGTTCCTGCTGTGGCGCAACGAGATCAGCAGCGTCTAGGGAGCGCTGGGACACAGGCTGGATCCCTGTCCCGCACAGTCGGTCAAAGATCCAGAGCTGCCACAGCTGCGGCGTAGGCTGTGACTGGGGCTCTGATCTGATTCCTGGCCTGGGAGCTCCCTATGCCCCAGGGCGGCCAAAAAGAAAAAAAAAAGAGAAAAAGACCAGCAGGATAACCTAATCAGGGCTGGATTCCAGAAATAAGCCCAGTATGGAGGCTAGCGAGGAGGCCAGGTCTCCCACTGTGTGCAAGGGACATAAAGATTAAAGGGAAACAACTAAAAAGCAAGCATCGTCCCTTTCTGAAGGAACGCACAGTCCAGGAGGAACGATATCCTCCCAGATAACCACCACCCAACAGGAAATTCAAGACCATTGCAGGCCCCTTTATCACAAAGTTCTGGTTGACCTGCTAACACCCGCCCCCTGGGGAGAGGCTGGTCTGCATTTGGATTCTGCACTTGACTTTAGAAGTGTGGTGCTTTTTAAACTGGTTCTGACCCACTGGTGGGTCGTGAGAGCAATTTAGAGGTCGCTACTAGTATTTTAAAAATGTGCAGCCCAGGTGTTCCCATTGTGGCTCGGTGGGTTAAGAACCCAGCACGGTGTCCATGAGGATGATCGTTCGATCCCTGACCTCGCTCAGTGGGTTATGGATCCCGCATTGCTGTGGCTGTGGTGTAGGCCGGCAGCTGCAGCTCCAGTTCGACCCCTGGCCCAGGAACTTCCCTATGCCACAGGTGCAGCCCTAAAAAAGAAAGGAAAAAAAAAAAGCAAGGCCGCTGTCTTAGTGTGGTTTTAAGATTTAATATCTTCAGAAGCATAAATGCTACAAACATACCGAAAAATGATATTTGAAAGGTATTTACATTTTACATTTTGAATACACTGACGATTCTCTAGGTGATTTTCAGACTCTGAAAAAACCTTTCATGGGTGGAAGGCAAGCGGCTGAAGGGACTGCCTTTGTGATTCCAGCCTTGTGCTCTTAGGAGGACTGGATGCCCATCTAACAGTTCGGACTTGGCCTCAAGGAAGGTCAACCAGACGTCCAAGGTGCCCACAGCCAAGGACCCCGCTGCCTGTCTGTCCGTCCAGGTTCTGGACACAGCAAAGCATGAAAATGAAAGGACACAGCATTCAAATGTCAGGAAACTAAGTATAAGAGGAATTTAAATAAGTAAATACTCAACCGAGGTTTTCGTTTTCGTAGGTTTGTGGCATTTACATTTCTTAAGTTGTTAAGACTTAAAACTGCACGAAGACTTTGGGGGCGCTCCTGTGTGCCAGATTAAATTAAAGATAAACAGTGGTGTGTGTGTGGGGGGTAGATGTTATTTTACAAAACTACTGTGACTTTTTATACGGGGACGTGATTTAAAATAGATTTCTCATTGTGAGACTTAATGAAGTTTGGACAGCACTCTTGAACTGGGCATTTACTGTTTCCTGTCTGCAGAGAAACCACCTTCTTTCAGAAGATGCCCTTGAAGCCCAATCAGACCCCCCCCCCACACACACACACAAAGCAATGACCCTGGCAGGTGGATATGACCCACGGGTCACCTTCTGCTTGGGCCCAAGGGATCTCTCCGGTCCCAGGACTGGAAGCTCAGGAGCTGAGAGCTGCGGAGGGTGACGGGGGTGGAGAGTGCCCGGCTGTGGCTGCCCCAGCGCCGCTCCACCCCTGCATCCTCTGCGTGGGAGCGCCTCACAGCCTGTACACCGCTCTGCCAGGGTCATGCCTGGCGGCAGGACGAGCCCAGCAGCTGCTCAGAGCGCTGACTGCGACATCATAAGAGGCCACCGTCACTGTTGACCCATCAATGCCCTTGGCCCTAAGTGTCGCATGGTCCCCAGGCATTAGGGGCAGAATCGTGTCCTTCCTCAAATTCATCCACTGAGGTCCCAACCCTCAGTACCCCAGACTTTGACTGTATTTGGATAGAAGGTCTACAGAGGTTATTAGAGGAGTTCCCTGGCAGCTCGGCGGGTTAAGGACCTGGCATTGCCAGTGCTGTGGCTCGGGTCGCTGCTGTGGTGCAGGTTTGATCCCCGACTCGGGAACTTCCGCATGCTGCAAGTGCCGCCTACCACTCCCTCTCAAAAAAAAAAAAAAAAAAAAAAAGCCAACCAACCAAACAAAAATGGTTATTAGGTTATTAGCATGGGTCCTAGTCCAGTCTGACTGCCGTCCTTATGAAAAGAGGAAATGTAGACACATGGAGAGGCACCAGGGGTGTGAGCACACAGAGGAATAACCCTGCGAGGACACAGCAAGAAGGCAGCAACTGCAGCCGCGGACAGAGGACTTGGAGAGACTGACCCCCACCGAGCCCTTGACCTCAGAGTTCTAGAGAAAATAAACCCCTGCTGTTTAGGCCATGCAGTCCGTGGCACTTTGTTATGGCGGTTCCCCCGCCCAAGCTCCGGTGAAAGTAAGTCACTTTACCGAAAGCTGAGGACCAGGAATCCTTCGGGCAGACAGCTCCTGTCGTCCTGGCAGGTTCCCACGGGCGGGCGGCGCGGCTCACTGATCAGCACCTCAGCCTTCCATTAGCGGTTAAAGCCCAGTTCTAACCTCTCACGTTGGGGGGCGGGAGCTTTCCTTTGTTTTCTTTTCTCTTTAGGGCCACACCCACTGCAGCACAGCGGAACTCGTGGGATGCCTTTGTTTTGTTTTTTAATTTTTTTGTGCTATAGTTGATTTACAATGTTCTGTCACTTTATGCTGTACAGCAGAGTGACCCAGTCACACTTTTATATACATTCTTTTTTCCACATTTTCCTCCTGAATTGGTTCTATCACAAGTGATTAGATACAGTTCCCCGTGCTATACACTTATCCACTCCAAATGCAATAGTTTGCATCTGCTAACCCCTGACTCCCACTCCCTCCCCCTTGGCAACCACAAATCTGTTCTCCATGTCCCTGAGTTTGTTTCTTTTCTGTAGATAGGTTCATTCATGATGCATGTTAGATTCCAGATATAAGTGATATCATATGGGATTTGGCTTTCTCTTTCTGACTTACTTCATTTAGTATGAGAGTCTCTAGTTCCATCCACGTTGCTGCAAATGGCATTATTTTGTTCTTTTTTATGACTGAGTAGTATTCCATTGTCTATATGTACCATATCGTCTTAATCCATTCATCTGTTGATGAACATTTAGGTTGTTTCCATGTCTTGGCTGTTGTGAACAGTGCTGCAATGAACATAGGGGTGCGTGTATCTTTTTCAATGAAAGTTTTGTCTGGATATATGCCCAGGAGTGGGATTGCTGGATCATGTGACAGTTCGTTTTCTGAGGAACCTCCACACTGTTTTCCAGTGTAATTGGTTGTACCAATTTACATTCCTACCGACAGTGAAGGAGGGTTCCCTTTTCTCCACACCCTCTCCAGCATTTATATTTGTGGACTTACTAATGATGGCCATTCTGACTGGTGTGAGGTGGTACCTCACTGTAGTTTTGATTTGCATTTCTCTAATAATTAGTGATGTTGAGCATTTTTTCATGTTCCTACTGGCCATCTGTATGTCTTCTTTGAAGAAATGTCTATTCAGGTCTTCTGCCCATTTTACTTTTCTTTTTGTCTTTTTTTTTTTAGGGCCACACTCATGACATATAGAGGTTACCAGGCTAGGGGTCTAATCGGAGCTGTAGCTGCTGGGCTATACCACAGCTACAGCAACACGGGATGTGACCTACACCACAGCCCACAGCAACACTGGATCCTTAACCCACTGAGCAAAGCCAGAGATCGAACCCCGTCCTCATGGATGCTAGTCAGGTTAGTTAATCACTGAGCCACAACGGAAAATCCCCTCTGCCCATTTTTCAATTGGATTGTTTGTTTTTATTTTTTTGTTTTTAGGCCACCCCTGCTGCATATGGGTGGCCTAAAAACAAAAAGTCTAGGGGTCCGGTCGGAGCTACAGCTGCCGGCCTACACCACAGCCACAGCAACGCAGGATCTGAGCTGTGTCTGCGACCTACACCACAGCTCCTGGCAATGCCGGATCCTTAACCCACTGAGCAAGGCCGGGGATTGAACCCGCAACCTTACAGTTCCTAATCAGATTCTTTTCTGGGGAGTTCCCGTCGTGGCTCGTGGTTAACGAATCTGACTAAGAACCATGAGGTTGCGGGTTCGATCCCTGGCCTTTCTCAGTGGGTTAAGGATCCGGCGTTGCCGTGAGCTGTGGTGTAGGTTGCAGACGCGGCTCGGATCCTGTGTTGCTGTGGCTGTGGCGAAGGCCGGCAGCTACAGCTCCTGTTAGACCCCTAGCATGGGAACCTCCATATGCTGCGGGTGTGGCTCTAGATAAAGGCAAAAAAAGACCAAAAAAAAAAAAAAAAGATTCTTTTCTGCTGCGCCAGGATAGACAGGAACTCTGGATTGTTTGTTTTTCTTGTAGGGAATTGTGTGAGGCGTTTGTATATTTTGGAGATTAAGCCCTTGTCAGTTGCATCATTTGAAACTATTTTCTCCCATTCCAAGGTTGTTTTATTTATAGTTTCCTTGGCTGTGCAAAACTGGGATAGTTTTCTAATTCAGTTTTTCCACCAGCGGAGTGGGTGGAGGTGGGCCTCCTGACAGCCTGGCCAAGGCCAGGAGCCCAGGAGGGAGGGGCGGCAGAGGGGAGGGGCAGGGGCTGTAGGGTGAAGAGGGACTTGGAAGGAGGCTTCTCAGAGCCACCAGGAGCCAGGTACACACCCCATGGGCAGCACGCTGCTATTTACGGCTGCCCTGGCCCATCTAGGCCTGACGCACAGGCTGACCTGAGCAGAGATGGGGGAGATGGAGAGAGAGAGACAGACAGCTGTCTGTCTGTCTGCCTAAGGAGATGAATCTGCGCTGGGGTCCTGCAAACAGGATCTGCTGGACCCTGTGACCAGCCACCTGGGCTGCCTCCTGCTGTGCCTGCGCCAGCCCCTCCCCGCACTCCAGTTAATCCAGAAGGTGGATGGGGGGGACCGCGGGTCCACCAGGGAGGCAGGAGGAAGGCCCAGCTCCCATGGGGATGCCTGTCCCTTCATCCTCCTGCAGCAGGTGACAACAGAGACAGCAGGAAGCCTCCGGGGGGCCTGCGCAACCCCCCACGCACGCACCGTGCAGCCGGGTCAGCGGATCGCCCCACCCCCGGAGGAGGCCCCTAAGACGGGCGCGGAGACCTGCGAGGCGCAGGGGCAGCCTGCCCGCTTCCCCTCGGGCGGAAGCGAGAGGGACAGTGCTGGCACTCCTTGCAGAAGGATTCCATTAGGCAATCAGGCTGTTCATCTTTTGCATGCATAGCGGAGCGCTGTGGGGCGAGCAGACAGAGCAGAGCCGGCGCCAACTCCCGGGGCGCCGGTGCTGGGCGGGGAGGGCAGGCGGGCGGCGGAGGTCACAGCCAGGCCGTTCTCTCCGCCCGCACCATCAGAACAAGGCAGCCACCCCTGGCCTCCAGATGACAGCTCCAGGCTCCAGGCAGGCCAGCTCTCTCCATGTACGTGTGCAGCTGGACAGGACATGTCCCTTGTGATAAGGAACTGACATCTTCTTGTCCCAAATGGGCCCCTCTCAACGTGACCAGTTTCTCTCTGCAGTCACAGCAACCTGACACTTCATCATGGCCTAGGAATGTTGACTGCAGCCCGCCACTTCCTTTCCATCTGACTTCTGAGCTCTCCTGGCCTGGGAGAGAGGTCGGGTCCCTCCTCCCTCTAGTTCCCCCCAGTCCTGCCTCAGTCACCCTGTGTCTTCATCCTGGCACCATGTCCTTGACCCCATTCTCCTCCAGTGCACCTGTTCTGAGGACATCTTAAAATGTCAACTCGACGATGCTTTTCCTGCTCAAAGCGCCATAATGATGGTTGCTATGTACAATTCAAATAAGCCCTGGCTTTGAAAGCTCTCCTGCTTCCAGATTCAGTGAGTCAGTCCCTAAGGGCTTGCTGGGAAGTGCTGTCCTCTCCCACCCACCACGTGGACCACGGGGTCATCCTTGGGGCCATAGCCTCGGGCACAGGGTCTGTCCTTGGCTGCTCGCCCCTGGGCCCCTCTCCCTCCTCGGTCTGGACGGGGTCCTCTGAGACCACAGCATCTGACTTGGACCGGATAGAGCTCAGTTGTTATTCTAACCAGGGTGGATGGAGTCCTGGAGCTGGGTGGAGGGAGGCAGGGACTGCTGCAGGGAGGAGGGGCAGGGGGGCCAAGACCCCCACCCAGACCAGTTCCACTTTTGCTCCCTGCACTGAGCTTCCTTATACGACTGAAGAGGGAGAGAGGTATCCAGTGCTTTTAAACACGTTAGAAGCCACTGATCTAACTCGGCTCCTACCCAGTACAAAACCCCAGGTGATAAAACCTTTAACGAACTGCCAGTTACCCAGTCTCTGTTTGAACACCTCCAGCATTGGGGAGCTCACTACCTTACAGAGCCGTTTGCTTCTTTGGGTAGAAAACACAGCTGTAAGGATACACGCAGGCAGGTGACACACAAGGCCCTGGGCACAAAAAAAAATTACTGCTGCTGCCCAGGGCAGTCCTGCGAGCAGACGGCACCTGCCTTTCAGCAGGAACCGATGGGGTTTTCTTTCTTTTTGTTGTAATTGCAGTTCATTCATTCAACAAGTACTTTCTGGGTGCCCCTGTTGGCCCGGCCCGTGGAGGAGCTGGGATGTGGCCACAAACGTGGCAGGCGAGGGCCCTGATCTCATGAGCTGACATTCCTCCGCAGCAGACAATGCACACTAAAATAAAAGATGACCTCAGCCTGTACTGAACGCTGTGAAGGAAGCCAGAGAGGCCTGTGTGCTGGGGGAATTTATATCCACCACGGTGGTCAAGGTCACAGAGACTTAAAAGGGGAAGAGAAGCAATCCCTTTTAGGGACGGAGGCTGGGGGGCTGGCTAGGCAGAGGGAGGAGCGGTGCCAGGTCCGGATGTAGGGCAGGCCTGGCGTGTGTCTGGGGCGGGGGGCAACAGGGAGAAGAGGCAGCGCGGGCGGGCGACGGGGGGGCTGGTAGGAGCCTGGCGTTTATTCTGTGAGTGATGGGAGCCACTGGGGGGCTTTAAGCAGAACAGGAGATGTGGTTTCTATGCTGTGAAGATCACACGGGTTGCCGGGCGGGGCGCAGACTGGAGGCAGGGAGACCCGAACAGCCCAGAGGAGGCACGGACTGGAGCGGTAGCCAGACAGGCGGGCGAGCCCGCGTGCAGGGGATGTTCTGGAGGCACAGGTGGCGGGACCTGCTGATGCGGTGACTGCGGGCGGGTGGGACGGGGACAAAGAGAAAACCAGGAAGACCTTGGGGCTCTTGGTCCGAGCAGCTGCGCGACTGGTGCTAGAGCTCCGAACGGGGTGACGATCACGGGTTGGGAAGCGGGGACAGAGGGCACCCGTGGCGGACAGAAACGCAGAGCCCCTGTCAGATGTGGTGTCTAGGAGGCAGCTGGGCAGTGCTGGCTGGGGCGTATCCGTGGGTGTCATCAGCTATTGATCCGAGGCTGACGGTGGCCAGTGTGTTCTGGGAGGTGGCAGTGGTGGTCCACACGGAAGCCCTCCACTTGATATTATGGGCACGAGCTTTTTTTGTTTTTGGACTTTTTGTCATTTTAGGGCTGCACCCGTGGCATATGGAGGTTCCCAGGCTAGGGGTCTAATCGGAGCTGTAGCTGCTGGCCTGCGCCACAGTCACAGCAAAGCAGGATCCGGCTCGGCGTCTGCGACCTACACCACAGCCCACAACAACGCCAGATCCTTAACCCACTGAGCGAAGTCAGGAATCAAACCCGCAACCTCATGGTTCCTAGTCGGATTCATTAACCACTGAGCCACGATGGGAACTCCAGGGCTTGAGCTTTTCTAGTGGGGACGAAGAGCAGAGAGCTCCTGGGAACCCCCTGGCTTAAGGCACAGGGATGTGGGGGGGGGGGCGCTCACCGCCCAGGGCGGTGAGGGGCCAGCCCGCAGGGCAGTGTGTTCCAACGTCCAGACCAAAAGGACCACCCTAGACTCCCGATCGAGGGCACATCCACAAGCCCCGAACACAGGCTGTCTGGCTCAGACACCAGCCTGCCAGATTCAGTCCTATCAGATTAACGTCTTTGGCACTGTTCCTACAAAGAGGATTTGGAGGACATCAGAAGCTTCATAAAAAACACACCCTGAGGCAGCAGTCAGGCATCTACCAGACCCTCAATCAGTGGGTATTAGGTTGAATTCCAGTCTCTGCATTTCGAGATAAACAGAGGTCAAAGACAGGGAAGAAAACTAAGAGAGAGACCAAATCAGATCTGAAAGGATCAGAGGAAATAAAATCATTGTGTTGAGGAGAGCCAGCCTGAAGAATTTTGACCATGACCAACTCCAAGGACAGTAAGAGAACGCAGGCGGCCAGCATTTAAAATCTCCTTTAGCCTTTATGAGGAATAAAGACAAGAAAGGTCCGACCCTGGGGTAGGCTGACGATCGTTAACAGGGTGCCGCTGGGCCAGAGGTGTTATTTTCTGGTTTTGAGACTGATCTCAGATGCCGAGTCTTATGCAGTTTAAGAATCTGGTCAGGAGAAAGAGCGTTAACACCAAGGTCATAGGATTAGGCCCCCATGGAGACCGAGCTCAGGCTGTCTCAGCCAGAGGTCAGGCTGCTTAGCAATGTCTACAGGATTTCTATGGAAGTTCCCAGGCCAAGAATCAAATCTGAGCCCCAGCTATGACCTAGGCCACGGCTGTGGCAACGCGGGATCCTTAGCCCACGGCTCCACAGCAGAAGCTCCCTTGGCAAGAATTTCCAACTTGAACACATGAAACACAAGCCCAGGTACCTCTACCCAGGCAGTGAAAGCAGACAGTCATGGATTGTCATGAGTATCACAGTTTGTTCCCATTCGAGCCCTTCATTTTGTTTTTATTTAATTCGTTTAATTAATTAATTAATTAATTAATTTACTTTTGTCTTTTTAGGGCCACGCCCGAGGCATATAGAGGGTCCCGGGTTAGGAGTTTAATCAGAATTGTAGCCGCCAGTCTACGCCACAGCCACAACAATGTGGGATCCAAGCCGCGTGTATACCACAGCTTCACGGCAACACCGGATCCTTAACCTGTTGAGTGGGGCCGGGGATTGAACCTGCAACCTCATGATTCCTAGTTGGATTCATTAACCACTGTGCCACGATGGGAACTCTCAAGCCCTTCATTTTGTAGATGGGAAAACTCAGACCCAAAGGTTAAGTGACTTCCCCAAATCCTGTGGCTATTTTTTAATTTTTGTTTTTTTATAAGATAAATTAAAAACAGTAATTTAAACATTTATCATTTACTTTTTAAATAATTAGTAAATTTGAAAAAATAAGGATATACCCATATTCTATTTAGATAACTCTGCATATGGAGGTTCCCAGGCTAGGGGGCGGATCAGAGCTGTAGCTGCCGGCCTGTGCCACAGCCACAGCAATGCCATATCCGAGCCCATGTCTGTGTTCTACACCACAGCTCATGGCAACACCGGATCCTTAATCCACTGAGCAAGGCCGGGAATCAAACCCGCATCCTCAAGGATACTAGTCGGGTTCGTAACCCTCTGAGCCACAACAGGAACTCCAAAGTCCATGAATTCTTGTACTGGGGTTTCCTTCAGGCCATTTCATCTCATTAGCAATTCTTTTGCCACTGTGACCAGGTCAAAGTGACAAGGCACCCTCCTCCCTGGCAGGAGGGAAGGAATGACTGCTGTTAGCATCACAGGCTTCTTGTTGGTTCTGACCGAGCAGCAGGCAGTCAGTAAGCAGGGCAGCCAACAGGAGTTCCTGCTGTGGTGCAGTGGGATCAGTGGCGTCTTGGGAGCACTGGGACACAGGTTCAATTCCCAGCCCGGCACAGTGGGTTAAGGCTCTGGCATTGCCACAGCTGTGGTTTAGGTCAAAACTGCAGATCGGATCTGATCTCTGGCCCGGGAACTCTATGTGCCACGGGATGGCCAAAAAAGGGAAAAAAGAAAAAAAAAGGGCAGCCAGCAGCTCCTTATTGGAGGGGTTTCTGGACCCTATTGCATTTGTCTGTCCTCAACGGGCAGACTGAGTGTGGGCAGACTCAGGTGGCTCCAGAGCCTGGGACTTGGCATTTCTCAGGAAGAACGTCCACAAGGGGTCTGAGCTGGTCTCACTCTTCCCAGGCTGTGGTTTGGGCCAACTGTCTGGGAAGGAAAAGGGCCACAAGGGAGAGACTGTCTAAAAGCGAAGGTTTTATTTGTACCTCTCCAAAGCTAGGCAGCTTTTTTCCCAAAGGTATGTCCTTTAACAGTTTACTGCTTCCCACGAAGTAGAGAAATTCTGACGGCTGAATTTCCTATGTGCAAACAAGAACACCTCTAAAACAACACGTTTTAGCTATCAGGAAAGTCCTGACTTCTTTCTCATAGAAAAAAAAAAATTAAATGATAAGCTTAACCAGCTTTACAAAACATAACCTCCTGAACTACAAAGTGCTGGACTCTGCTCGAGCTCCCTGTGTCGTCTTCTATTCGCTTGATGTACATTGTTGTAATTATCAAGAACACACCAATCCCGGTGTTTTTTTTTTGGTCTTTTTAGGGCTGCACCCACGGCACATGGAGGTTCCCAGACTAGGGGTCTAATTAGAGCTATAGCCGCCGACCTACACCACAGCCACAGCCGCGCCAGATCCTTAACCCACTGAGCAAGGCCAGGGATCGAACCCGCAACCTCATGGTTCCTGGTTGGACTTGTTTCTGCTGTGCCATGATGGGAACTCCACCAACACTGTTCTGTGTTCAGCTTTTTTCCTTACTTATTTCTACCGATTTGCCAACTCATCAAGTGTTCTAATTAATGGGCATTTGGATAATTTCTGGGTTTTACCCCCCTAGAAGTCTCATTAGATCTGTTACAGACTGAAAATTTGTGTCCCCCAGACTCATGCAGTCTCGCTGCCTGGGACCTTGGTCGCTGCCTTCTGAGGACGCCCCTACTCCATTTCCGAGTAGACGGAGGACCTGAGCGCCGGGATGTCCGTGGCCTGGCACCGACACGGCGATCAGACTCTAGGGCTACTGAATGACACCTGAGCCTCTGCCCCCGTCACTGCGAACCCAGTGATGCTGGAATCCACAGCTCCCGACAGGTGAGAGGCCTGCAAATCCTAAGGTCCTACCTATGCATCAGCACTGAAAAGTACTGCTTCCTGGCACTGAGAGGGTCCAGCTCTTGTTCTTGACACTGTTCTCTGGAATTCTTTGTGAGGGTGGGGCATGGGTGGGGCATGCCCACCCCTCCCACGCCCACTTCCACACGAATCCCTTTTTTTTTTGCTTTTTAAGGTCGTACCTGCGGCATATGGAGCTTCCTAGGCTAGGGGTCGAATCACAGCTACCAGCCTATGCCACAGCCACAGCAATGCGGGATCCGAGCCACATCTGCGACCTACACCACAGGTCACGGCAACGCCGGATACTTAACCCACTGAGCAAAGCCAGGGATTGAACCCACAACCTCATGGTTCCTAGTCAGATTCGTTAACCGCTGCACCACAACGGGAGCTCCCGAGAAATGAGGTTTAATAATACAGCCCTGCCTTCCGCCCTCCCTCCATTTCTTCAGTCACTGCTCGGCTTCCCAGGCCATGGAGGGCCTGCACGGGGCTTGGCTCTCCTGCACCTCAGAGAAAGCTGCTTCCCTGGTTCTGGATCTTTCTCAGTAATCAGCTTAGCTGCCCAGGTCTCCCAGGCCCCAGGGAAGGAAGCGCATTGGATTAGAAGGGCCTGTGGTTAATGGAGAATGAAGAGGGGCGGGGAGAGGTGAGTTAAGTGCCACTGTCCCCTGGCTGTGACTTCCCGCTGGAGCAGCTCAGGCGGGTGGGCTCTCTCTCTCTCTCCCTCTCTCTCTCAGCAGCTGGAGCCTCCCCCCCCACCACTTAGTGAGGCCGGCTGAGGGCGTCACATCACCGACACTGCTTCCCCAAACCCAGACCTGAGTTATTTTTCCCCAGGGCTCCTTTCCGCCTGCTCTCCAGGATGGGGCAGCGTGAGAAGCAGAAGAAAGCACTGGGGCCTGCCTGACAAAATGCCCAGGTCCACTTCCGGGCAGCTTCTTCCAGGGTAATCCCACCACTGGGAAGGTGGGGGTGGGGGGAGGCTGGGGACAGTGGCTATCTGTGTCCCCCAGCTCCTGGGCCTTATGCACAGCTGGAGTTCAGGTGGGCTTGCTAGCTCAGAAAGTGCTGGAGACTTGAACCCCAGACCCCTGGGGAGGAAATGGACTTCCACTTAATTCTCACACCGAGCGGGCCCTGTCAGGACAGGCTGTGGAGAGCAGGGAGGGAACGGTCTCATCCGGCGTCAGCTCCGAGCCTGTCACCGAGCCTCTGCAAGGTGCCTTGTCCCTCGAAGCCCCACTCACCCTCCCAGGACACGCTTTCTCCTAGAGTCAGACCAGGACTGCTTTTTAAATGACTGCTAAACCCATTACATAGATACCATATTGCTGAGAGCCCAGAGGCCTTGTAGAAAGTTCTTTCCGAAGTGCTGTAACCCATAGGATCAAGAGATGACCGAGCACCACTAAAGGGCACTTTATTTTATATATATATATATATTTTTTAAAAATGTCTACACCCATGGCATATGCAAGTTCCCAGGCCAGCGACTGGATCTGAGCCACAGCTGCGACCTACTCTGTGCAATGCTGGATTCTTAACCCACTGCACCTGGATGAGGATCGAACCCACACCTCCACGGCAACCCATGCTGCTGCAGTCAAGAGTCTTAACCCACTGCGCCGCAGGAGGAACTCCACGCTTTTTTTTTTTTTCCATTGCATAACGAGCCACGCTTTATTTTTTATTTGTTAATTTTTGGCTGCGCCTGCAGCATAAGTAAGTTCCCAGGACAGGGATCAGCAGGGACCTGAGCCACATCAGTGACAATGCCGGATCCTTAACCACTGGGACACCAGAGAACTCCAGAACACTTTAAACTTCAGTCCAAAACCTGCCACTGGGTGAAAAGGGCCAATGTGTGAACTGTGGGAACAGGGCTGCCTGAGAGCAAGTGGCAGCCTGAGAATAGCCCTACACCTCCGCTGTTCCCAAGGGAACCCCGAACAGGGAAGCAAACTTAACACATCCGCACACGTCCAAACCCTCCCTGCCAGGGCTACAGGTGAGGTTAACAACCGCTGCAGGGCCTCGCTTCCTCCTGGGATAAGCACCCTCCTCAGGCTGGTTAGAATCCCCTTTAATGACACAATTAGTCACCCTCTTGTCAAGCAATGCGCCTGCCTGCTCCGGGAACAATTACTCTGGGAAAGAGAAATGCCTCCGCCCAGCCTCGCCTCCTCCTCCCATCAAGGGTTCTCTCCAGTATGAACCATTGTGTCCAGCAAAATTCAGAGTGGGCGCCGCAGATGCACTGACAACACACCCAAGCAGCTCACTCACGGTTTCCACCATCCTGGCTAGCCTCCGAAGAAGGGGAGCCCAGGAGTTTTTTTTCCTCTTGCTTCTTAGGGCCGCACCCGCGGCACTTGGAGGTTCCCAGACTAGGGGTCCAATTGGAGCTGTAGCCGCTGGCCTACACCACAGCTCACGGCAATGCGGGATCCGTAACCCACTGAGGGAGGCCAGGGATCGAACCCACATCCTCATGGATACTAAGGTTCGTTATCGCTGAGCCACGACGGGAACTCCGAAACAAGACTTTCTGATCAGGGTCAGCTCCCCACCCTCACCCCCTGCCTGTGGTGGCCTGGAGGGGCCAAGGGTGCTGTGATCCTGGGAATGCGCTGGCATGTAGGTTTCCAATCTAAAGAGATGCATCAGAAAAAGCATGTGGGGCCGGTCGGATGAGTGCGCTGGAGACACCTCTCCTCTCTGGATATCCCCAAGCAAGACGGTGCAGTCAGGACAGGCCGAGGGACAGCAGAGGCAGGAGCGCCGGTTTGCAGGGCTCAGCTGTGCTGCAGGAGGAGCTTACCCTGCTAGCTCCCTGCACACCCACCCAGCCGATCCGCACCCAGAGGAGGTGTGCGACGCACGGCGCAGTTTGAAAAGGACAATAAGGATTGCAGTTGTCCGGAGCCTTTCTTTCAGTCCCATTCTATGGGCTTCACACAAAGTGACATAAATGACTCAGGAATCTGGATGTCAAATTGGCCTAAAATACTCCCCCCCGTTTTCTTTATAAGTTTTCTATTTTCCACCATAAGACAACTGTCACTATTGCAGCCCTTGAAACAAGCCACATGCACGTGGATTCGGGAGCCCGGCGGGGAGGGTGCGGGGTGAGGGGTAGAAGGTGGCTGTGACCCGTGCGGTGAGCGGGGGAAGGGGAGGCCACGAAGGGGAGGGCCCGTTCGGCGACAAAACACAACTCCGAGAAACTCGGCGACACTTCGAGGGGTGGGGTACGCCAGGACCTTCCTTTCCTGCGGGTCGCGGGCTCTGCCCTTCCTGGGGGCAGCGCGGCCCAGTCTGGGGGCCCGGGTCTTATCTCCGCTGGGGACGGCAGGGTGCGCCGAGCCGCCGAGAGAACCGGCCTCGGGGTGGGAAGGTGCGCGCGGGAGGGCGGGTCCGTACCTGCCTCTCCTCGGCGGCCTGCTCCTGGTCCTGGTCCAGGTCCTGGTCCTGGTCCTGCTCCTCCTCCTCCGCCTCCGCCGGCGCCGCCGCGGGCTTGTCCGGCAGCGCGGATTCCCCCGGCCCCTCGGGCGCGGCCGCCGGCTCTGCGGCGCAGGGGCCCGGCGGCGCGGGCGTTCCTCCGGCCTCGGCCGGGGGCGCGGGTTCCGGAGGCGCGCCGGCGGGGTCCGAGCTCGCGGCCGCCCCGCGCCGCACCAGCAGCCAGGCGAGCAGCAGGGCCAGCGCGGTGGCCAGCGCGGGCAGCGCGGCCAGCAGCTCGGCCGGCGCCTCCATCGCGCCGCGGCCGCCCGAGTGCCCGCTAGTCTGCGGGGACCCAGAGGGAGCCCGCCCGCCGCGCCCCGCCTCGGGGCGGAGCCCCCGCCTCGCCCCGCCCCCGACTGCCCGAGACCCGGGGCTGGACGCTGGCGAAGCGCTTTGGAGGCCCGAACAGGGCCAAACCCCCTTTGCCCAGGCAGGCACGGCGCTTGGAGCCTGGGCTCCTTTTGAGACCGAGTTGGAAATGTCCAGTACTCTGGGCCCTTGGATTATCGTCATCTTTGGGCATCATTTTCCCCCAGCCCAGGTCATTTTAGAGCACTTTGGAAACGCCAAGGGCGAAGGAGAGAAGGGCTCACGGAACAGCCTGTAAGACAATGAAAGCCAAACACCGCTTCTGCTTACTCTTAGCCATCTTATATAGACACGCCACCAGCTGCCTTTACTCCTAGGGTTGGCTTAATACATTTTCACCAAGAGGACATTTCCAGTGCTGGCTGGTGAAAGCCCCTTCCCATTCTGGGTCCAGCAGCCTTCCCCACAGGCCTCAGGACACAGACGCTGCCCCCAGAGACGAGCTTCTGGGATTCAGCACCAGATAGTGGGTCAAATCTATTTCCTCTGTTGATTTTCTTCTTCACATAACTCTGGAATGGAGGAGAGGGTGTGATGAGGGAAAAGGAGTCTGTTTTTTGTTTCTCCAGACCCTTCCAGGGCTCTGTTACTGTGTGCTAGGCATAAGTACATCTCCACCACTCCCAAACCCTGCTCTAGTGTCCACCCCTCCCAGGGCCACACCTGCGGATTATGGAAGTTCCCAGGCTAGGGGTCAAATCAGAGCTACAGCCGCTGGCCTACACCACACCTCACAGCAACGCCAGATCCTTAACCTACTGAGCAAGCCAGGGATCGAACCTGCATCCTCATGGATACTAGTCAGGTTCATAACCTGCTGGGCCACAACAGGAACTCCTAGTTATTTTTAAAAAATAAATAAAGAGTGGGAGTTTCTGGTGCAGCGAGTTAAGGACCTGGTATTGTCACTGCAGTGGCTTGGGTCAGTGCTGTGGTGGGGGTCTGATGCCTGGCCCAGAAACTGGTATCTGATGTTAAGCCGATGAAAGTACCGAGTGCCTCTTTTTAAGTGGAAGATGCAAGTACACTCTCAGGCTTCCTCCTGAGCTCCAGTTAAGACGAACAGCATTCCAGCAGCCGAGGGAGCTTAATCCTGCTGCATCACATATCAGAGGGACATGCAAAAGGAATTTTAGTGGCAGCTGATGAACAATGCCCTACAGGCATGAATGTGGGACGGGGTTTATCGCTTGGCTTTTGATCACTGAGAGACTTTCAGCTAAAGTGTTTGGGCCTAATTTTTGTAACCTGTCAGCCTTGTTGAATTTTTTTTGTGTCCACATCTGTGGCATATGGAAGTTCCCTGGCCAGGGATTCAATCTGAGCCCTAGCGTTGACCTCCAACCTACACTGCAGCTGTGGTGGCAATTCTGGAGCCTTTAACCCACTGCACCGGGCTGGAGATCAAACCCGTGCCTCCATAGCAACCTGAGCCACTGCAGTCAGATTCCTTTTTTTTCTTCATCTTTCATAGGGCCACACCTGAGGCAAACGGAAGTTCCCAGGGGTCGAATCAGAGCTGTAGCTGCTGGCCTACGCCACAGGCGCAACAATGTGGGATCCAAGTCGAGTTTGTGACCTACACCACAGCTCATGGCAATGCCCGATACTTAACCCACTGAGTGAGGCCAGGGATTGAACTCGAGTCCTCGTGGATACTAGTCAGATTCGTCACTGCTGAGCCAAGGCGGGAACTCCTGAAGTCAGATCCTTGACCAACTGTGCCACAGTGGGAACTCTTTCCTTGTTTTAATCCTGAACAACAGGGACTGAAGTGCATTGAGTCCACTTCCATGTGGGTCTTTTTCAGTAAACATACTGCAGTATCACACAATCCAGGGCTGGCTGCAGCATGACGAACCCTGGATAGATAGCTGACTCACTTTTTCTTGAATTATCCACAGTGCGTAGGGAGGGTTGGTACCCCCAAACCCAGAGTTGCTCAAGGGACGGGTGTCTATTCCAGAGGTCTTATTGTGCAAACTCCATGCATTCTATTGGCTTTCAGATGAGTGAGAATGAAAACAAGGAAAAAAGAGTGCAAAAACCCCAACTCCAAATCAAGTTGCTTTATTTAAAATGGTGAACAAGTTTCATCCCAGTGAAAGTTAAAAATACCAGCACACAGGCAGCCCCCCCAGGTACGTGGTGGCAGAGCCCAAGGGAAAGGCAGAAGCAAGAGTAGGAGGCCCTTGGCACTCAGACAGTCCCAGTTCTTCTGGAGTGTCCAGTCCCCTCAGAGGCGGCGGGCCGGCGGGTCTTGGCTCCCAGGAGAAGACACAATGGGGCCAGATGGTTCAGTTTTTGAACTAATGACGAGACGAGGCTGAGAGCTGCCTGGGGGCTCGGGCAGTCTGGCTGCGTACAGTGTACCGTCAGCGTACCAGCCCGTCCGTCACTGCCAGGGAGGGGGAGTGTCAGGAGAAACCAGGCTCCACACAGAACCATCAGCAGGACACCGGACAAACAACGTACTCGTGGAAATGCTACATACAGTTCAAGAAACCTACAGCTGCGTGCTTAGACGCCTACCACACAGTGCTTTTTACAACTTCTACTGCCAAACTCCAGTTCCGCCCCACACTCTATCTAAAGTCCTAAAGCATATCAAGGCTGAACCTGTGATAAATTTGTAAAGCACTTGCACCAGTAACTTTCTTTCTGGTTCTTCGTTTAAATACCTTTAGCTCATTCGCAAAGAAGCCATGTGCTAATTAAGAATACAGCTATAATGATAATTATGTTCTCTTACGAGTATCTCATGAACTTGGATTTAGTCAAGTCCGAACCTGCTTTGCTGGTCATGGAAACGGACATGCGTGGCTTTAACATTCTGCGCGGTGGCCCCTGTGAACAACGTGTCCACTGTCCACGAAGCTCCACGAGCTCAGGATCAGGGCTTGTCACTGCTGCATCTCCAGTGCCTAGAACAGTGCCGGTACCAGAACATTTGCTGATTTTTTTTTTCTTTTTAGGGCCATACCTGCAGCATGTGGAGGCTCCCAGGCTAGAGGCTGAATTGCAGCTGTAGCCGCCGGCCTTCGCCACAGCCATCCACAGCCACAGCAACGCGGGCTCCAAGCCCCATCTGCGAACCACACCACAGCTCACGGCAATACTGGATCCTTAACCCACCGAGCGAGGCCAGGGATCGAACCTGCGTCCTCATGGATCCTAGTTGGATGTTTCCACTGTACCATGAAAGGAACTCTTTTTTTTCCCCTTTTTAGGGCCATACCTGCCACATATGGAGGTTCCCAGGCTAGGAGTCGAAGCAGTTGCAGCTGCCAGCTTACACCACAGCTCACGGCAACGCCAGATCCTTAACCTACCGAGCGAGGCCAGGGATTAAACCCGCATCCTCATGGATACTAGTCGGGTTCGCTACCACTGAGCCACAGTGGAACTCCCGTTGAATATTTTAATGATGTAACAGACGAGTATCGGCAAGCATGATGGAAATGAGGATGTCGCTGGTTTTGGTGGCTCTCCCCTCAAAGGCCTAACCCTGACACCACAGCGCTGCTGAGCCCAGAGGCGCCTGCACAGCATGGTGACCTCAAGCTGAGGGCGAAGAAAGCCTTTACCTCCCTCACTCGCAGACCCAGAGGCCTCCTCACGCCCCGGGTCCCTACCCACTCTCGTCTTGTTCACCCCACTCCTCCCCTTCAAGAACCAGCCCAAGATCCCTTCTTTCAGGACCCAGCTTGTTGGTTTTAAGATCAGCTGTCATCTTGGAAAATCATCTCTAAAAATAATCCTTTTTTTTTCTTTTTTGGCCACCCCAGGGCATATGAAGTTCCCAGGCCAGGGATCATATCCGAGCCACAGCTGTGGCGACTCCAGATCCTTACTGTACCAGGCCAGGGATTGAACCTGCGTCCCAGCTACAGAGATGCCTCTGATCCTGCCGCACCACAGCATCATTTCTAAAAACAGCGGAACGCTGCATCCTTCTCCTTATAGTCCTGACAACCCTGGAAGGAGGCGCTGGGGCCAGGTAGGCAGAAGGATGACCCTGGTTCCCACTTCCCCTTACTGCGATCACCTGGCCACACCCCACTCCTTCCTGCTTCCCTGCCCAGCCCTGCCTTGCTTCCATAATGGTGTCCCCGCCTGGCCCGCAGTGACGGCCGCAGGGGGCTGCCGAGTCTCTGGTGGGGCTGAAACAAGCCAAGAGGGGCTCACGATCACTCATGGGGTGGCAAGAACGCTTTCAGGACAGGAGGCTGAGGACCTGCGGGATGAGCTGGACCCTTTATTTCTAGGTTCTGTCGACCACACAGGATCACCTCCGGCATCAAACTTCCACCTTTACCAGCCCAGCTGCCGCAGATGAGTCCCACCACTCCCCCTGGTGGCCCGGTTTTGGTTTTGTCCTTTAGGCTGAAGAGCAGGGAGAAGGGGATGGTATGGACTTCAGAGCCAAGGGCGTGTGATGGCCTGGTAGCAATGCGGGGCAGAGAAAGCGTTTGGAAGATGGCAAGGAGCTTTTTTTTTTTTTTTAAAGAAGAAACATCCTTCAGATATTAATACAAAGAAATGTAGATTCCTTCAGGCTTTGAATTTACTCACACCCACCGGGTCGGGTCTAACACTGGGCCCTGCCTGGGGCTTGGGGTGGGGCGGGGAGCAGCCCAGGTGCGGGCAGAGGGGACTAGGAAGGGGCCTGGAGTTCCCCATCCAGCCCAGACATGGCTGTGTTTGGTATCTGAGAACGCAGAATTTTGGACAAAGACAAAATAGGGGACAGACCCAGGGTCAGGAAATGCTAACTAGTCTGTCAAAAACGGAACACTTGGCAAAGAAGCGACCAGGATTCCCTGATGACACCCACTTTTAGGGAGGATCTTGAAAGGCAACTCCTTCCACGCCTCTGCCTCTGGGTCACCGGGAGGCTCCGACCCCTCCGCCCGTCGGCTGGACAGGGCCCTTCCGCTCAGCGTTCCAACCCTCCTACCAGGTGCTCGCTTCGGCAGCACATATACCAACCCTCCTACCAGGAAAATGCTGACAACCCCCTCTTATTTTTATTTAAATTGAACTGAATTTAGGGACCGATTAAGGCAGGCGGGTGAATGGAGAGGGCGTGGGATGGAACCTGCTGGTCAACTGCTAAGTATTTATACCGCGGTTATTTAGAAGCCGAAACAGATTGCGAAGACCAGAAGCGCCATCTCTGCATCTATTCCCGGTGGCCAGCAACACGACCCACCACCCGGTGTCTGCAGGGCACAGAGCCGGGCAGGGCGCCACTCTGGAGGCCTCTCGTGGTGGGAAAGACGGGCAAGTCTGTCGGAAGGCGCGCGGCCCTGTTCATAAGGCAAGTTCTGTGATGAAAACACTCTGGACACCTTTTCTGCTCTGCTCATAACCCAGACCCCAGCGCGTCGCCCCCCGCAGACACCCCGTGCCAACGACCCCGAATCCACCTGCCTCCCTGACGGCGGACAGCAGACAAGCAGCCACCGGACAGCGCGAGGCGGTGGTGACTGGTGCTGCCGTGTCGGCTGTCAGGGTCACTGCCGCCGGATGTGTCTGGACAGGTGACGACGCCTGGGAAGGTGGCCCGCTCGCGGTCCCTCTCACGCGTGAGTGTGCACACGGCACTGAGTCCGCTCACCGCTCTCAGCGGCTCTGCTCGCCCGTGGCCGGCCACGGGGCCAGCGGGGGCCCCGGCAGCATCCGTGAGGCGGCGGAAGCAACAAAGATCGCAGCCCTCCAGCCGCCGCGGAGTCCACCAGCTTGGCTGTAAAGGAGGAGCCCAGAACCTTCTCGCCCAACATCACGGCGGCCTCCAGCGCTTCACTGAGCACGCTGAGTTCAACTTCTTGGCACTCTACTCTCAGTAAGCAGAAAACACGGCACTGGCATTGGACCAAAGACAGGAGCTCGGGCCAGACAGGACTATCCACAGTCAGAGAAGACAAAGGAGAAGGTAGGAGCAGAAGACGGGACAATGGGTGGCTGCCGACAGCTCACAGGGAGCCACCTCAGGGAGAGTTTCTGCTCAGGGGTGAGCACGGCCTCCACAAGTGTCCCTAATCCTGCCAAGGAAAGAACAAGCGCCTGTAATCAGCACGGAGACGGCACAGTTGGGCGCACAGCTGGAAGGAAACATTAAAAGCAGAACCCCCGGGAGCCCAGGCTGAAATAACGGCAGGGCTTTCTCTTGAAAAGCCTTCCTTACAAATTACCAAGTCATGCCCCAAGGGCCAATAAATCTACAGCAATAGAAACAACCTAAAAAGGCAAGAAGAGAAATCTAAGAACAGTCGTGAAAAGGACAACCTGGATCGAGATGCACAGTCTAGTCTGATAAATTACCTTGGCTGAGACACCCCGAATTTCCCCCAGGGAGTTGCAGCCAGGCCACAGAGAACAAGGAGAGGTGACAGGAAGAAGTGCGTGTCCTCTGCTTTGATCAGTTAAAGTGCTCAGCTGCTTGGGGATACACAGGACACAGCAGGAATGTCACCTGCAGCAGACCAGGACTTCAGACAGAATCCTACAAGCTTCAGTATCTCACTCTCTACCCTGAAACCTCACTTTCCTTTTTTTTTTAATCTTTTTTTGCCTTATCTAGGGCCGTACCTGCAGCATATGGAGGTTCCCAGGCTAGGGGTCTAATAGGAGCTGTAGCTGCCGGCCTTCGCCACAGCCACAGCAATGCGGGATCCAAGCCGTGTCTGCAACCTACACCACAGCTCACAGCAACGCAGGATCCTTAACCCACTGAGCAAGGCCAGGGATTGAACCCGCAACCTCATGGTTCCTAGTCGGATTCGTTAACCACTGAGCCACGGCGGGAACTCCGAAATCTCACTTCTTAATGCTGTGGACAGTGACACTTCACCTAGCAGCTCATGGACCAGAGGCCTCTGGGCTTTAAAGACCCTGGATAAGCAGAGTCACCAAACTTGTGTGACCCTGTTATGTGCCCAGCACCAGGGCAGGTGCTTGCAAATAAATGATCTTATTGACTTTTATCTCAAGTTTTCACTTAGATAACTTTAGATCCAATCTGGTTGAAACCAAGAGCAAAAATCCACTGGGAACGGGATTAAGATTGCATAAAAAAAATCTGCAAGTACTTGAAGCAGCGAAGGCAAACCGGGAGGGAAACGCAGGAGGCCGTGCCTCAGGCTCTTCAGAAGACCCGGGTGATTCTCAGCGTTTCCTGCTTTGCGGCAGTAACATTACTTCCCCGCCAGCTCACCCAGCAGTGGATCCCTATTTTCAACCCCTGTCGTGACAAGGAGAGCAACAAGGGGAAGTTCTGGTCTTCTCTAGGAAAAACATTTCAAAGATAGATGATGAATTGAATTTTTATTAAATAAGGTAAAGGGTTTCCTTGGCACCAACCACGCAGATTCTCGCCTTGACGCATCAAACAAGCCACGTTAACTTGCGGCGGAAGCAGAGAGCAAAGCCGCCGTAGCAGAGGCTAAGTGAGCGGACTCCTACTCCGAGACACCCCCTTTCCCCGGGTCTGTGGGCCCCGGGTCTGGCAGGACCCGCGAGGTGCCCCCCGGGGGCCTGGCCGCAGGCATGTCCTTCCACACAGAGACAGCCGTGCGCGGTCACCTGGAGGAGCTGCGCTCCTTGCTCACGCAGTCGTCCTGGGAGGTGGTGTCCCCGTTGCCCACCATGCCGCACGTCCTCCGCTTCTTCCTGCGGTGCGTCGTCCCGTCACCTTCGGAGCCGGACTCGCACTGGACGTGGGGAGAAAACGGGAGTTCAGCTGCATGCAGCCCGCTTCTCCACTCCCCGACCTCTGCCCTCAGGAGACGGCGCGGGTACTGTCCCCATCCTCCCAGCAGCGATAGGGCCATTTGTGACACAGTCTGACTATCCATCTCCTCAGACGCCAGGCGTCCAGCCAGCGCTAAGGGTGGGTTGTCTGCAAGCAGATCCACCTGCGATGGCGCCTCCTGGTGCCAACAGTGGGCCCCCAACGCCCTACAGCATGGGGCGCAGGACCCTGTCACCCAGCGTCTCGTGAGCTGTGAGCCGCACCTCTCAGCTCGTGATGCACCCCCAGCCCCCAGGAGATCTTCCTAATGTGGGTCTGAGGTCGGAATGTTTGGAGTTTGAATCCCGACCCCACTGTCCGCCTGCTGTGTGACCCTGGGTCATCTACTCACGCCTCCCGCCCCAGAGATTACGAGGCACAGGCGCACGTAAAGCTATGACACGGCCGAGGCCCCCACAGGGACGGGGGCACCTGCGGTTCTCGGAAGGAAGTGAGGCGTGTTCCCACTGTTCTCCCGCCTGGCATCTGGTTTTTACAGGGTGACCTGCCCTGGCGGCCTGGGGCGCGAGCACGGCCTCACCTCGGAGTCTGAGTCAGACGAGCTGGAACTGGAGGAGCTGGACGAGTCGCTGGAGCTGTCGGAGGCGATCCCCGTGGACTCCTGCAGGTCGACCGAGTCGGCCAGGACCGCCAGCTCAGGGTGCTCCTGCTTCAGGATCCTGAGAGACGAGAAAGGCTGTTCTCGGCGCTGGCACAGGCCGCGCCGCCCCCGCACAGCGCCCCGCACTCAGTGCTGAGCCCTGTCTCTCCCAAAAGTGCCTGTCCAGTGGTGAGGACACACGTGTCCACACACCGGGAACGAACCCCAGTGGGCTGCTCAGGCTTTCCTGGAAGGAAAACTAGCCACGCACAGCTCACGGCCCGTGCCAACCAGCCGGATGTGCTGCCGACCGACCGACCGACACGGAGGCCACGTTTCCTCGAGTCAGTCTTCCGCCTGCCCGGGGAGAAACCGCCTCTCTCCCTCGTATCTCTGCCTGAACCTCTCCTAGCCGAGTCTTTTAACCTGTCTTTTCCACAGGATAGTTAACGATGGAAGCTGGGCTCGGTTAAGCTCTATGAGCAGAAGCAAGGAGGCTCGTGAGAAGTAAGAAGCGTCAGGTACAGAGAGGGTCCCCCCCTCACTCGAAGATAAAACTGAACAGGACTGCGAGGGGCAGCAGCCAGCCCTCCCCTTAGGAACCTACTCTGGCCTCCACTGGAACCAGGGGCAAAAGACCTGCTGTTACAGGAAGGCCTGGAGAGTGAGCAAACCGCAGCACGCGGTGGCCTGGGGACGGAGGAAGTGGGCCTCGGGTGCCCGAGGGTCCGGGGAGAACAAAGCCCCCACCCTTGCTGGCCCTCTCAGCAGGGAGGCTGAGCACTGAACAAGCCAGAATCCCTCTCTTACCCCGAGAGCTGGTCCCTCCAGGTCAGGGTTGGGACACAGTGGCACGGGGTGGCTGGGGGTGGCTTGCACTGCCGCTGCCCGTGCTGTATCTGTTCTGTGGATAAACAGAGGAGCTAAGTCTCCAGGGCAGTCACCTCACTCACGAGAACTGAAGGTAATAAGTTCAAATGGGAATAATGCTTTTGGGTAAGAAAAAGAAATAAGCAAAATAAGACCCAAACAAAATGGCTTTCTTTGCTAGTGCTAGCTTTAGGGGGAAAAACAAAAACCAAAAACAAACAAATAAACAAACAAAAAACAGAAAAGGAGAAACAATCCCAGTTAGGACCTTGTTTTGACTGACGGGCTTCGATCACACATGCAGTCTCAGCCCGTCACCTTGAGGCTGACAAGCATCCTGAGAACTGGCCCTGACCTTGACCTTGACCCACTCTCCTCTACCTGTGAGGTCTGGCAGCCCCAGCTCTCCCAGGCCTGTCTAAAATCAGCACACGTCATTGCACCAGTGGACTCTTTGCATTTTATCTCTGGGGCAGAAGTTGGAACAAAGCAAAAGTAAGAAAAAAAATGTCTCTCACCTATACCATTTCCTTGATAACTTTGGTCTCCCTCTTACCGTCTTGTGCCAGACAACGGGGAAGTTGGTGCTGCTGGCAAAGTTCTGGGTGATGGCAATGGTGGTGTCAAGATTGAGGACGACGTGCCACCAGCCTCCTGAAAGCCAACGAGTCAACAGTTAAATAAGGCTCGGTTCTATACGCGCTCGCTCCAAGACAGATTTCACACAACATCCACCTCAGAAACGGGGGCTTCCTACCCACCCGGGAGAGCCTCGGAGACACAGGGCCCGGAGTAAACGCTACCCCAGTGCTCGTCTGAAGCGTGGCCGTCCCTGCCTGTTCGCTTCCTGTGGCTGCTTTCCTGCTATGCAGGCAGAGCTGAGCAGTTACGACAGAGCTTCGGGCCCACACACAGTGTCTAAGATACTTATCTCTACCTCCTTTACAGGCAAAGGTGTCGAGCCCTGTTAATCTAAAGCTGTGACCAAAACTGTAAGAGCAGCAAGTTCTTCAGTTTCTATGAGGATAGCTTTCTCCCCCCTCCGGCTATAGCTGTGGCGGGAGGACATTCCCGAGCCACTGCAGTGACAATGCTGAATCCTTAACCCACTGAGCCACCAGGGAACTCTGAGGACAGCGATCTTAAATACCCTTACTTCCAGTGCTTAACCTATCAAAACAAGTGTAGTTGTCAGGTGTGGGATTTCCTGCCTCTTGGCTCAGAGTCACTATTTCCTGACTGAATGCACCCAGTGCTACACTGTATCAAAAACCCCACTTAGAGAAATAAACACTGAACACACACAAAGACACTAAGTAACTACTGAAGAGAAAAAAACAAATAGGCTCTGGAGTTCCCTGGCGGCTCAGCAGGTTAAAGTTCCAGCATTATCACTACTGTGGCCTGGGTTTGATCCTTGGCCCAGGAACAACTTCTGTGTGCTGTGGGTGTGGCAGGAAAAAAAAAAAAAAAGACTCTGCATACAGAAAGTTTATCAATAGTCCCTATACATTCAGGTTACAAGAAACGTGGAACGCAGGCCCCCGAGCACTTGACCACACAGCAACCGTCACTGTCAGAGATGAGCAGGGTCAGCAGGCAGAGGGGCTCTGTAACTCCCTCTACACAGCTGTGCTCCAAAAAGACAAATTACCCGAATCAAAGACTGTCCTTTCTTTCAGCTCATCTATACCTGGTACAAAGACAGTCTCTCCTGGCTTTTGTAAGATTTCCAGGGGTTTGAATTCGGGCGGCCAGGTCGGAAGCTGTGTCCGGGGGTAGATGATATTAAACCAGGTAATAGCTTCATCTTGCTGGTTCCCGCCTTCTTCACGGGTCACCTTGATGAGTTCCCGGGGCGTGCTGGTGGGGAATAAGCACCAGCGCTTGTGACCCTGAACTAAGGCATTCCAGGCACTGGTTCCCAAAGGGTCGATGTGAATTCCAGTTCCAGAGCGTGGTGGCCCCATCACAAACCACCTAAAGAAAGGAAACATTCAAGACATGAAGTGTAATTCAACTCTATACACACACACACACACACACACACACGCTACAAAATAAGCCTTTTGTTTTATACAAGACACGTTACTGTTATTTCAAAGATCACCATAAAGGAGTTCCCGTTGTGGCGCAGTGGAAACGAATCCAACTAGTATCCATGAGGATGCGGGTTCGATCCCCAGCCCCACTCAGTGGATTAAGGATCCAGGGTTGCCATGAGCTGTGGTGTAGGTCGCAGATGCAGCTCAGATCCTGCATTGCTGTGGCTGTGGTGTAGGCCGGCAGTTGTAGCTCCAATTCAACCCCTAGCCTGGGAACCTCCATATGCTCTGAGGACGGCCCTAAAAAGCAAAAAAAAAAAAAAAGGCAAAACCAAGAACCAAGAACTACCACAAGTTCTGGTACATGGAAGCACAAAAACTCTGAGGGAATAGTGCCCTAACAGAAAAAAGAAAAATCACTGAAGTGGCTTACTTCTGGACTTCACAGATCACTGGTTCAACTACGGTTGCACATTTGAACCACCCAGGAGCTTTCAGAAATCCTGATGCCTGGCGGCACCCCGGAACCATCAGGCTCCGGCAGCAGGTAAGTTTCATGTGCCGCCAAGGGAGAACCACTCACTGTCTTGGAAAAAGATTAGCTGACTGAGCTCAGCAGCCTCTGGCTGCTGTAGACAAGATTATAACCACATCGAGGCCAGGCAGTTCCAGTAGTTTACCTGTAAGGGGGCCTGCGCTTCTCCCCCGCATACTGGAAGAGGTCGTCAGTGAAAAACTTGGGCACCGTGTAGTCCTCCAAAAGTTTCCTTCTTTTGGGGTGTTCCCCGTAACTGCTGTCAAAGATGTAAAGGGGACTGTCATCTCTCGTACTCTCCATGTACTCGATGTAGTATTTCATCTTCATCTTCACCGAGTAGCCGTCATTATCCTCACCACACTTGAACTTCTGGTTCCGGTATTTCCTTTTGAGGCGCTCCAGAGTCCATTTCTCCTGCGCAGACCAGCCCTCCTGGGCATTCAGCAGAACCACGGGCTTATAAGGTCTTTCATATCGCTCCACGAACTCTTCCACCGACAGCTGTAAGGCGTCTGCCCTTTCCACATTGTCCTGAGGGAATCAGAAAAGACCGAGTTTAAAAAAAAAAAAAAAGTCCTGCAGCAGTTAAGGGTGTCCCCCAAAGCCGATTAGCGATCGCACACCTAAGAAGCCAGATTCTTGTTCTGGCTCCTCTTCGGGAGGGAAAAGGACCCGCGTGCGTCCGGGAACACTGCACCCAGAGCCACCCACCAAGGAAAGGGGGTTTCGTATCTCCCACTCGTGGCCTTTGACAGCCACGTCCCCTAGGGCCCCTTCTCTCAAAGGGTGACAGGCCTCGTGGAGGCGTCGATGGCGCGGGTCTCCAGTTGCCCAGGCAGGCGCGGCTGCAGCGCGGAGTAAGGAGGCCCGCCCTGGAATCCGGGCCCGATGACCCCGACCTCCGCAGGGTGCGGATGAGCCCATCGGAACTCCGGTAGCCGTGCTTGGCGCGGGCGGACCCCAGCCCCGGGGATGCCCGTGCCCTCCACCCCTCCCCTCGCCCGCGATCACGACCCGCTCACCGCCACGGCCGCTGGGTTCAGCGGGAAGCTTTCGTAATAGTTATGCCGAGTCCAGTCCAGCGAGTCCTTCAGCTCCGGCCGCGCACTGCGCTTGGCCTCGCGGATCCGCTTCTTGCTTTTGTGGTTCATCCTGCGAGGGTCACCAGCTGGTTCCGCGACGACCTCGGCGCAGCTCGCTTCCTGCCACCAGCGCACCCCCTCCCCGGCCCCGGCGACGGCAGCACCAAAATGCCCTTCGATCGGCCCGGCGCCTTTAAAGTCGCCTTCCAGAAGATTCACTCCCTAACCACCTCCCGAGCCTCGGATTGGGCCTGCGGCTGCCGTCTTCCCCGCCCCTGGCCTTTCGCGGTAAGCCATTGGCTTCGGGGCCTCCGGGATCCGCCCTCACACACACCGGGTCTCCGCCATATTGGGAAGGTCTGGCCGGCCGATCTCCTCTTGCTGCGGCCCCGCCTCCCCTCTTCCGGCGGTGCGTCATTTCCGGCAGCACTGCCTCCTCCTGACCAGCTTCCAGACGGCCTGCTGCTCCAGCCACCTGTTCTGTGTCTTTTCCTGCCTTCTGGTCTGTTTTAGCCGCGTGGATACTTCATCGTCCGTGGGGTGCTTGCCTCTCTTTGCCGTCGGGTAGTAACGACTTGAGGTGGCGCTAAGGAGGCAACCTCAGCCAGCCCGGGGGGCCCCCCGCGCGTGCAGCCTGGAAACTTGGCAAGCCCTGCGCCCTCCCCTGCTCCCGGCCCACCCAGGGGCCACCGACTCCACTCCCGGAGAGTGTGACTTCCGAGGGCATGTGGTCCGGGCTCAGCGCTTTCGGTTCTCGGAGGAGCCGGGCCTGCGAGCCGAGGGGGCAGTGCTTGAGCTCCACGTCCCCCAGGTGCGTGCAAAGGCACCCGCTGGGAAGCGCCTCCGGTTAGCTGTGACGCCTTTAGGTTCTGTAGGGAGGGGCACGGGGAGGGAGTCCGCGGCTTCCCGCCTTAGGGTGGGTGGACTGTGATCGAAAAGATTTGATCTGAAGCCGTTTGGCAGATTAAATGATTTTCACCAAGAAACTTGGAGATTCTGCCAGGAAGGGGGCCTCTCCATATTAATAATTTCTTGCCAGAAAAGAGGCGTTCTTGACACCCTTGATTTTGTTGAAGGGCTTCTTAATTCAGTTTTATCTGGGACCGGGGGGCGGGGGATTCCAGCGCTCACTACCCAAAGTTTCTCGCCTTGGTATTGCTCCCTTTCAGTTCGTGGATGCCCGCACTCCCAATTGCAGTTATGCCTTATATACGTCCGTTTTTTTCAAAGCACTTTCACGTTGCAGTCTGTGAGGTAGGTATTGGCACTGTATGAGAAACAGCCTAAGAGGAGTTGAAGGCTGGACCGGAAGCCTGTTTCTGGCAAGTTCTAAATCACGTTGAAATACCCCTTTGGATTTCTTGCCCAATTTAGGAGGTGGTTGAAGACACACCGTGAGAACAGAAGTCCCCTTTTTACACGCAAATCTCCAAAACTCACTTTTCAGGGAGGAGATTATTGTACTTCTGGGTAAAATCCACCAGGGCAGGCATTTTTGTCTTAATCACGCCTAACGTATTTTAGGCACTAATGTTTCTTTTGAATGTATTGAACAATTAGTTGAGAACTTCAGTTTTATATTTTTTGTTTCCCCCTGCCTGCGGCATGGGGAAGCTCCCAGATGGGGATGGAACTCTGCCACAGCAGTGACAATGCAGGGTCCTTAACTCCCTGCACTACCAGGGAACTTTTGATATTTTTACCTCTTCGCCTGGGTTCCTTGTAATTTTGTAGTTTAACAATTACTAACTTCATACTTTGGCACTGTACTTAATTTGGATTCAATCTTTCTAGCCACTCTATATAAGAGTATTTTGCAGTTTAGGAAACTGAAGCTTAAATAACTCGAGTGAGGTCAGCATAGCTAGTAAAGCACAAATCTCAAGTCTGAACTCAGCCAAGTCCATTCCAGAGTTGTTACCTTGCCTCTGTAAATACACGCTCTCACAATTCAGTGCCTTCCCAAAGGCTTTGTAAATTGCCTGCCTTCCAAACTCCAGGATTCTCAAACCTTTTGTAGGATGTCATCCTGTGACCACACTGTTCTTAGCATACCAAGTTACGCCTGTGTTTAAAACTCCCCACTATCTTCTTATTGCACTTTAAAGCTGAACTTCCTGTGGACTGCTCAGGGAGAACCAAGTCTGGTCTCTCCTTCCCTCTGACCTATGCTTGTACTGCACAACACTGCCTTCAACCTTGCCCAGCCAGAGGCCCCGCAGTTCCTGCTTCAGGGCCTCTGCCTGAATCATCCTCTCCCTATCTCTAGCAGCTGCCTTGTGGCCACTGCCCACCCCCATGACTCTCGCATCACCCTGTTCTATTGTTCTTGTGGCATTATCACCAACCAGAAATCTGCTTGACTGCACCACCAGGGAACTCCTGGGTAAGTGCCCCACCACCTTTTGGTCTTTTGTCATTTTAGGGCTCCACCTGTGGCATGTGGAGATTCCCAGGCTAGGGGTCTAATTGTAGCTGCAGCTGCCAGCCTATGCCACAGACACAGCAACACAGGATGCGAGCCGCCTCTGCAATCTACACCACAGCTCACCCCAACGCCGGATCCCTAACCTACTGAGCAAGGCCAGGGATCGAACCTTCAACCTCATGATTCCTAGTCGGATTCGTTTCCACAGAGCCTCAACGGGCACTCCGGTATTGGAGTTTTATACCCCATAGAATGCAAACTGGAGAGCAGGGAATGGTCATTTCTATAATGAATGCCAGGGCTAGGCTCTCAGTAATTGTTTCATGTTCTTGACTTTCAGTACATGAATTTATGGCCTACAAAAAAATTTCTTTTCAGGTCCTGCATCTTCAATATGGAATGTATGTTTGGCCCTGTGCTGTGGTCCTAGCCCAGTACCTGTGGTTTCACAGAGGATCTCTGCCTGGCAAGGCTGTCTTGGAGGTACACATGCCCTTGAAATTTGCAAAAACCCTAAGTTATGTTCCAATTAGTTTACATGCTTGTTCCTGGCCTTTGTTAGGTATTTTAAAATCAGGGGTGATTTGGCCAGCTTTTAAGGCAAGTGAGCCAAGAATGCTTTTGGCTCCCACTGTGTTGCAACAGGATTGGTGGCATCTCTGGAGCACCAGGACACAGGTTCAATCCCTGAGTTCTACAGTAGGTTAAAGGATCTGGCATTGCCCAGGAACTCCACGTGCCGTGGGCTGGCCAGAAAAAAAAAAAAAAAAAAGGTATGCACCAGGGAATTCCCATTTGGCTCAGTGGTAGTGAATCTAACTAGGATTCATGAGGACTTGGGTTTGATCCCCGGCCTTGCTCAGTGTGTCAAGGATCTGGTGTTGCGAGGAGCTGTGGTGTAGGTCAGATGCAGTTTGGATCTGGCTTTGCTGTGGCTGCAGTGTAGGCTGGCACCTACAGCTCCGACTTGACCCCTAGCCTGCGAACTTCTGGGAATTTCCAATATGCTGTGGGTGCAGACCTAAGAGACAAAAACATTTATTATAGTAAGTAGATTTACAATGTTCTGTCAGTTTCTGTACAGCAAAGTGACCCAGCCATATATACATTTTCCCTTGTGCTTTATAGGACCTCATTGCTTATCCATTCTAAACTGTAAGTTTGCACCTAAAACGGCCCTTTGTGTTTTAAGAAATCGCGAGATTACTTTTAAAATGTATCCCTTGCTCCTTTTCACATTCCACTCGGCTTGAGACTGCTGAGGCTTGGTAAAAATAAACATTTGTCCTCTGCAGAAATGGTACTCCACTTAAACCCAAAGGCTAGACCAATCAGAGGCTTAAGGACACAAGTTTTGCAAAACCATGTAAATGAAAGTTCCTCAGAATAAAGCAGTGTTGAGTTATGGTGAACTCTTCACACATAAACTCTCAACTTAAATATCAATGCAAAGGAGTTCCTGTCATGGCTCAGTGGTTTAAGAATCTGACTAGGAACCAAGAGGTTGCGGGTTTGATCCCTGACCTTGCTCAGTGGGTTAAGAATCTGGTGTTGCCGTGAGCTGTGGCGTAGGTTGCAGACGCAGCTGCGGCTACAACTCTGATTAGACCCCTAGCCTGGGAAACTCCATACGCCATGGGTGTGGCCCTAGAAAAGGCAAAAAGAAGAAAAATCATCAATGCAAAAGGTGAAAACAAGATCAACAATTCTTTACAGTTCTAAGCCAAACCTTTAAACTTAATAGATTGGAGCTGGAGTGAGCCTTCCAGGAATTATGGCTGCAAAATGTGGTGCTGAAGTAATACTGTCGGACAGTTCAGAGCTGCCTCACTGTCTAGAAATCTGTCGACGAAGCTGCCAGATGAATAATCTGCCTCAAGTGCAGGTTGTAGGACTCACATGGGGTCATGTATCTCAGGCTCTTTTGGCTCTACCACCACAAGACATTATCCTCGCATCTGATGTTTTCTTTGAGCCAGAAGGTAAAACCCTTTTTTTGGGCTCTTTGTAAATTTAGCCAGAGACGCAACGGAATTAGAGTCTTATAAGTCTTTTCTTCCCAGATTTTGAAGACATTTTAACTACAGTTTACCTTTTGATGCAGAAGAACCCCAAAGTTCAACTATGGTCTACTTACCAGGTGAGAAGGTAAGCCTGAATAATTCTGGTCTACTATGAATTAACTGAAGCCTTACTAGTAGTTATTCAGTGTCTACTTCAAGGATAAAATGAGACTGTATCTAAAGCAAAACAGGAAAAGCTTGATTTTTAAAAACAATTTATTTTTTTCAGTGCTGACTGGTCACTTGAAGCTTTGCTCTACAAATGGGACATGAAATGTGTCCACATTCCTTTGGAGTCTTTTGGTGCAGACAAGGAGGATATAGCAGAATCTGCCCTTCCAGGAAGACATACTATTGAAATGCTGGTCATCTCCCTTGCAAAGGACAGTTTTTCAGGACAATGTCAATACTGATCAACAACCTGGCAAGCCAACCATGTGACTCAAGACCACTTCAGCTTAAGTACAAGTAGTAGATTTGAGGGTGATAGTGATGTATCACTTAACCATTAAAACAAAAATTAAAATTTATAAGAAAAAAAACTTGGATTGTTCCTAAGTCATTAAAATAGGGCATAAATTAGGTTATGAGAAAACAGGCTACCCATAACCTCAACAAAAGTGCTACCTTGGAAGCACTGAGTTTAAAGATAGTGGGTGCTAAACTGGCATTCCACTTCTTCATTTAGGAAGAAAAATCAGCTACTAAACATTTCACTTTCATGCTATACAGTCAGTAACATTTGAGATAACAGGTCTTTCAAATAAACGGGGGGGGAGAAAAGACCAAGACATATTCTGAGAAAAGCTAACACCAAGAAAACATTTTAATTAAACTACAGAAACAATGGTTATAGTACAGAATATTCATGAGCAAAAAGATACACCATGTTTTAAGTACTTACAAATTACAAACCATGTTTGCTTCCTTAACATTTTCCATTTTAAGTTCATACATGAAGATGATCAGATTTACCATTTTTTAGGGGGAGAGGAAGAAAAAAAAAAAGGTGTATTTATCATCGCTAGATGTGCTCACTGTATGCTCCGTTATTTATATGCAAGGCCCGGGTGACTGGAAGTGCAGTTGTCAGGCATTTTAATAAACTGGACAGCCATTTGTTTCTGCACGACAAGGCATCTTTACACAGGAGCAATCAGGAGAAAACAGGAAACAGCCAAGCACTCTGCACTGCAACACGCCACCTTAACAGCTAACCAGCATTACTCAACTGCTACACAACTGCGCCTAGTGCACAAAAATACATAAGAGAAGAGATTAGAATTGTGTTTGGTAAACAATCCTTTCAAAAAATCAAGTCTTTTCACCTGAAAAGTCTTTATACAAATTTGGGTTCAGTTTACCATTTAGACCTGAAGGTAAATAACATATACAAACAAATTTACACCAACTTTCGTAGGTTTTTAATTTTAAGGTATGAAGGCAATGTTGAGTCAATCTCTTGACAGCTTTAGGCTGTGTGTAATGGCTGCATACTTGTTTCCTTAAAAGTCAGGAGGCCACAAATTAGGTTACCAATCTGTTTAATTTCAAACAAAAAAAGTCAGCACTATATGAACAAAAAGGAAATTTTACCTCAAATATCCAAGCCAATAATGAAATCTGAAGTCGTTCACCTCACTAAATTACAAGAAATTTGAATAACAGCAACAAAATGGCACATAAAATGAACTTGCCACCTGAGGCAAAGCTTAAAACAAGTAAAAAGTTAGACAAAATGTTACAAAATAACCTTTTCAATAGCCAGTTGCTTGTTCCAAGGACTCTTCGATGGACTGAGTACTGAGTCCGTGGTCCTTTTTTCCCCAAATCTTCCTTTATGTTGCTTGTCGACACATCTAGGTTTGAAAAGAAATAAGTTCAGTTTATCTTTCATTATGAAGTCACCAGAAGTGCACATGGGTTTCAATTTCAGTACTTACTAAGCAAGGCTTTGGTGAAACCACTAGGTTACAGAAAGGTTCCAACCAGCCATTATCACAGTTTTTAAAGGCCCAATTAGAAAAATTTCACAAAGGCTACCATCAGCATTAAGTGTTTGTTTATGTATTCTTGGTCAAATAACCAAAGTGAAAAATGGTAAGAGGGAGGGGAGAAAAAAAGAAAAGGGGGGGGGGAGAGGGCTGTATCCAAACAAAAACAAGTTGAAAACAGACAATTACTCTATATTTTAAGTTTTTTAGTTTTCAAACGAAACATTTGGCATTTTAGAATAATGTTTTAACATCTGAGCTACTTAGGGCCCTTTCCTTTTAAAAAATAGGACCAAACAATTTGAGAGTTAAAGACACACTATCCTTTCCCCACCCAGTGCAATCAATACCTGTAAACTTTTGGTTCCAAAAGCTCAGCGCTTCTTTTTGCAATTCGTTTGCCACATCCGTTAGAATACGAAGTCCCAGTCAGTACAACAATAGTTGAACTGACTGTTTTCTCTAAGAGGATAGTGCATCTTTAACATTTAAAGACAAACCTGCTCCAATACACGCCCACAGAAACTGGTCCCTGGAGGATCAGCCAAATCAGTTAAAATCTGCAATACTGGCCAATATTCTTTTATCAAACAGGAGACCGCAGCTTTAAAGGGGAAAATGCAGACGTTGGATAAAAACAGCAAGAAATAGTCATTTTCATTAATAGGTCTCAAACAGTTTATGAAACAGCCATTATTATCTAAGCTTTACACATAGCCTTTTGCAGACCCCTCTCTTCAGTATTACTCCCAAAGCTGAGTTAGCTCAGTGCAGCACTCCTAACATTAGGAGTCACTTTTATACTAACACGGACCAAAAACACTACTGCAAACCCCATCTCTGAAATCGGGCCATGAGTCTCGGATCCCCGTGGACATTACCGTTTGCTCAAGAGGACACCGCTCCTTCCTCTTCAGGAGACTTGGGGGGACTCTTGGATCGCGACCTGGACTTGGATTCCCTCTTGGACGCGGGTGGAGGACTCCTGGACCTAGATCTGGACCTGGACCGCGAGCGGGATCTGGACACCGACGAGGACTTGGACTTGGACCTTCGCGCCGATCTGGACTTGGAGGTTGATCGTGATCTCGAGCGAGTGCGGGACCGGGACTTGGAGCGGCTGTAGCGAGATCGACTTCGGGACCTGGACCGGCTCCGACTCCGCGATCGGCTGCGGCGACGCCGCCTAGGGCTGCGGGCAGGGACAGCGGCGCGTCAGGGCTCGGCGGCCCCGCCCGCCCCGGCCGCCATTATCTCGCCGCCAGACGCCATTTCCCTGGTCGCGAGCCGGGGTCCCCGCCCTCCCGATCGGCCCGCGCCCCGGCCCCCACGTGTCTCCGCGCCCTCCCAGCGCCCTGGCCGCGCGGCCGGCTCACCTGCGGCTCCGACGTCCGTAGCCGCCGCCCCCGTATCTGCGGGGCGGGGGCCCCCGGCGGCTGTGGTGAGAGTCCGGGGGGCGGCCGTAACGCGCCATCTGCACCCGCAGTTCGCGGCCATCCAGCACGGCCCCGTCCATGGCGTCCATGGCGTCCTCGGCGTCGCGCTTGTCGTGGAAGCGGACGAAGGCGAAGCCGCGGGACTCCTTGGTGTAGCGGTCCCGCGGGATGTACACGTCGCCGACGCGCCCGTACTTCTCGAACACGCGCCTCAGCGTGTCGGGCGAGGTGCGGTAGGTCAGGTTGTCCACCTTGAGGGAGGTCATGCCCTCCACATCGGGAGGCGGGCGGCCGTAACTCATGGCTCTGGAGAGTCGGGCCGGGGCCCGCGATTGCGCGCCGACGAACTAACGCCCCGGCGGGCCCGCGCGCTCGATTGCGGCTGCGGCGGTTTCCTCTGCCTAACTCGGCTCGACGCCGAGCCTCTCCTCTGGCGGTTGGCTTCCGCGTGGAAGCACTTGGAAAGGCCGGAGCTGAGGTGGCCGGGCAAAAATTCCTTCAGCCGACTCCACCAGAGAAACAACTGGACTGGTAACCGGCTCCAGCGCCCTTTTATAGCCCCCTCACAAAATGGCGCCCGCGCCACCCGGAAATGAATCCTCTGATTGGTTCACCCGGCCCCGCCCCGTAACGTCTTGCCGCCCGCCCCGCCCCTGGCCGTCGCACCTGCGCAGAGCCCGGCGGGCGGGTCGAAAAGCGCGCAGTCACTGCGACTGGGAGGGGGCGCGGGATTTGCCGGCAGTTGGAAAGCCCGCGAAACGCTCCTTCCGGTTGCGAGGCGCTCAGTGACAGGAGGAAGGGGAGGTGCTCCCCCAATGGGCTCCGCCTTCCCTTCACGCCAATATCCAAGGTCCGCGCACTTTTTCTTCCGGGCCCTCAGCCCTGCCTCTTTCGGGGATTATTCCTTCACTTGTTTTCCCCTCTATGTTTCCGGGTTCCTCAGACCGCGCTTAGTGGTCTTCAGGCCCCTTCCTGCAGTTCCTGACTTCTTTGCTGGGTTCCGCTTTTTAGGCGCCCCCCCCTGCCCCCCGCACCTTGCTGGAACCTGCGAATTCGGACTCGCTCCCCACGAGCGGGCGAGAGAGCCCTCGCGACGCACGTGTGCGTCCGGGGCCGCCCAGGACTACGTTGCCCAGCGGGCCCGGCGGCCGGCGCTGCAGCGGTCAGGTGACCCGGTCGCATGACCTGCGGTGAGTCAGGGCTGGGGGGCGGGGCTGCGCCGGCAGATGCTTCTCACCCTCGGCTCCTAATCCCTTCGCGGGACCCCGAACTTGGAGCAACGACGTTCTTTTTCTTCTCCGGGTGTTGGGCTCTTCTCTACTGGGATCGTGTTCTAGTAATATCCTAAGTATGCCCGTGGGAAGAACTTTAGCCTAAGCCCGAGAATTCTACTCCAAGACCTGGAAGTTGGCAGCTTAGCCGCCCTGCTCCTCGGATCTGCCTCCTCCTCTCACCATCTCATTTCTTCTCCCAGGATTGCGGTGGATTCGCCCCGCGGAGAGCTGACTGCCCTGGACGGCTGCTGACCTCTGGCAGAATTGAGCCAAAATGTCCCCGGAATCTAAAAAGCTTTTCAACATCATTATTTTAGGAATTGCCTTTATGTTTATGTTCACCGCCTTTCAAACTTGTGGAAATGTAGCGGTGAGTTGGGGTCTGTTCTTCCTTTGAAGTGCCTATCTTAATGAATTCCAAAAATGACAATCAACTTTATGTCTAATAATGTGCTCAAGTTTCACTTTTTATTCTGTTACCTATGCCTCCTCGTTTTCTGTGGTTCGGTTCTATGCTTTTCATGTGTTAGACATTTCATTCTTTTTAGACATTACCGTTTTCTTCTCTAATTTGATTTGGGATTTGTATGTTGACCTATTTATTTTTTGTCTGTATTGACTACGTTAGTACCTAGAGGGTTAAGAGAAGAAACCTTCTAAAGCTGGGTTCCAGCTGGTCCTCAGTGTCCCCCTCCACCCTTTCATTGGTTTGCCTTCTGTTCCGTAGTCCTTTTTCTTCTATCGTGTTCAAATTTTAGTATTAAGTATTGGGCATATTGAATTTTTTATTCCAAGCACTTGGAGGCAGACTTTCCGGGGGACGGGAGATTACAAAACGTTTCCGTTAATTAGTTTTGTCTCCCACACAGCAAACTGTCATCAGAAGCTTAAATAGCACCGATTTTCACGGCAGTGGATATACCAGGTATTGTACTGTATGCTTGCTTTTACTTTGCATAACATGGAAGCTTCTTAAATTTCATCAAAGTCACAGGCAATATGAAGTATTTGATTGGATTAGTGGTGATTGTTTTTCCTTTTCTGTGTCTAGATTATTTAGGAGAGCTAAAAGGAACAAGGTGGAGTTTAGATTTGATATAGAATTAAATACTGGGTTTAGAATCCTGACTTCACAACTTAATTGCTGTATTGTCTTAGGAAGTTGTTTCTATGAGCCCAGTTTCCGTGCTCAGATTAATGCGTGTAAAGCACTTGGCTCATGGCAGGTACTTAGTAAACACTCAGATGTTGTCATAATTACATCTTTCCAATCCTAAACAGAGGATATTTTATGTGATTCTTTTTTTTGCTTTTTAGGTTTTTTTTTTTTTTTTGCTTTTTTAGGGCTGCACCTGTGGCGTATGGAGGTTCCCAGGCCAGGGGTCCAATGGGAGCTACAGCTGCTGGCCTCCACCAGAGCCACAGCAACGCAGGATCCGAGCCCCGAGCTACACTACAGCTCATGGCCACGCCGGGTCCTTCCCCCACTAAGGGAGGCCAGGCATCGAACCTGCGACCTCACGGTTCCTAGTCGGTTTCATTTCCACTGCACCACAAGGGAGGAACTCCTGTGTGATTCTTGAAATATTTGTACTTCCTGTTTTTGTAATTTTATTTTATTATTACTTTTTTGTTTGTTTTTAGGGCTGCACCTGTGCCATATGGAAGTTCCTAGGCTAAGGGTCGAATTGGAACTGCAACTACTGCCCTACGCCACAGCTTAGGGCAGCACAGGACCCTTAAACCACTGAGCGAGGCCAGGGGTTGAACCTGCGTCCTTAACGGATACTAGTGGGATTCATAACCTGCTGAGCCACAACGGGAACTCCTGCTTTTGTGATTTTTATAATGGTTAATATACCATCATCAGGAGCTTTTAGATTTTTGTTAAGGTGTTTAGTGCCAATTTGACAGGTGGAGAAAATGAAGTGAAAAGACCCTCACAAGTTAGTAGGCACATTGTGACTGCAACTGGGAATGTAATTCATGCATGTATATAAACAGTTTTACTGACTTCTTGTCTTTGGTTAAATATTAGATTGTAATATCCATTTTTCTAAGAGATTGATAATAATATCACAGTTCTTTGTAATGCTCTTGTCTGCACCTGAATTGTAGAGAACAAATGAAAGAACATTTGATATTTGAGCGGATCATAAAAGTTTAAGAGTAGTTTACTTTGGATTTATAAATAGCAGCTAATAAATGAAATCAGGACTCTTGAAATGGTTTTAGTCACACTTTGCTCCAAGACAAATGTACTGGGGCTGGGTCAACAGTAGCTAATGTTCAAGTGAAACCATTGAGTTAAATAAATTCTGGTTTATGAGAGTTACAGCTATGTGATTGTTATTTATAGCAGTGAAATTTCGTGCAGTTGTCAGGAGTAGTAGGCTAGGTTTGTAGAGCGGACTGGTTGACTCGGTAGGGCCTCTGGAGTCAGGTGAGCAGGGTTGGGCTCCTGGTTCTGCCATTGACCAGCTATCCAGCTGGACTTTTGACAAGTCACACACCCCCTCTGTGTTTCAGGCTTTTTTCCCATAAAATGAGGCTATTTAATAATACCTTTTTCACGGAGCTGTTAGGATAGTAGAAAGTAAAGGGGTTATACGTCAGCTGCTTTTATAATTTACAGGTACATAAAAGGTCGGAATTTGGGAAGTTCAAAGATCCACTGTTGTCACTGTAGCAGCTCAGGTCGTTGCTGTGGCTCGGGTTCAATCCCTGGCCTGGGAACTAGTGTTCGTACCACGGGTGCTGCCAGGAAATAAAGAGCAAACTTTAATATGACATTCACTGAAAGGATATAATTGCAATTTTCCAACTAAAGACTATGAATGCTTATTTCAAAAAAAAAAGCTATAGACTTTAAGTAAGTTTGAAAAAGTGAGCTCTGGAGACAGTGCTTCAAGATTTTTTGTTTTTTGTTTTTTCCTTTTACGTGTTATGTGTGCAGCATGGCAATTATTTATGGAGTGTTCTCTGCTTCAAATTTGATTACACCATCAGTGGTCGCCATTGTAGGACCTCAGCTGTCTATGTTTGCTAGTGGCTTATTTTATAGGTGAGTAGTTTAATTTTCTTTCATTTAATTAGAACACCTTCACCTTCTTTCAAGGACACAGTAGGAGTTCCCATTGTGGCGCAGCGGAAACGAATCCGACTAGGAACCATGAGGTTGCAGGTTCGATCCCTGGCCTCACTCAGTGGGTTAAGAATCCGGCTTTGCCGTGAGCTGTGGTGTAGGTCGCAGACGTGGCTCAGTTCCTGCATTGCTGTGGCTGTGGTGAGAGCTGGCAGCTGCAGCTCCGATTAGACCCCTAGCCTGGGAACCTCCACATGCCGCAGGTGTGGCCCTAAAAAGCAAAGAAAAAATAAAAAAAATTAAAAAGGACACAATAAACTTTTAACAGGAACTTGCCTGACTGGATTGAATAGATTATAGGTAGTATTTTAAGACTTGGTTCTCTACTTGATGCTCAGGGCTACCATATTGTTTTAATGTGATGGGATTTCTATATAGAAGGATTTCCTGTATTTTCTATTTAGAAAAGTCAAGTTGACTGGGAATTCAAACATAGTAACTGAACTTTTCTTTTAAGCCATAGAACCACAGTCTCTCTGTGTATTAAGCTCTTGTCAAAGGCCAATTATAAACCTTTATTCAGTGTCTTGAGTTTACCAATTTGAAGTAGTATGTTAAGAAATGAGGGAGTTTCCATTGTGGCTTAGCGGTAACAAACCCAGCTAGCATCTATGAAGATGAGGGGTTCCATCCCTGGTCTCAGTCAGTGGGTTAAGAATCCGGCATTGCCATGAGCCGTGGTGTAGGTTGCAGATGTGGCTTGGACTCCGAGTTGCTGTGGCTGTGGTTGTAGCTCTGATTCAACTCCTAGCCTGACAACTTCATATGCTGCAAGTGTGGCCCTAAAAAGACCAGAAGGAAAAAAAATGAATGGGTCACATTTGTCCTCTGTTTTTTTTCCAACACTGGAGAAACACAGATTGATTTTTTTTTTTTTTTTAAAGAGCTGCACCCATGGCGTATGGAAGTTCCCAGGCTAGGGGTCGGATTGGAACTATAGTTCCAGCCACAGCCACGCGGAATCCGAGCCACATCTGCAGCCCACACCACAGCTCATGGCAACAATTCTCAACCTAATGAATGAGGCCAGAGATCAAACCCATGTCCTCATGGATACTAGTTGGGTTCATGTCTGCTGAACCATGACGGGAACTCTTTACAGGCTGAATTTTAAAAGAGGAGAACCCTCAGAATTGTTTCCTAGAAGGCATAATTGGCATTCTGTTTCAGGTATTGTTTGACTGTAATACGTTGACCTGTTATATTTTAGCATGTACATTGCCGTTTTTATCCAGCCTTTCCCGTGGTCCTTCTACACGGCCTCTGTTTTCATTGGAATTGCAGCTGCTGGTAAGCATTTTGAGGTTTATTTTCTCTGTTTTCTGGCTCTTATCTAAGAGTGTCATTTATGTTTAGTCTGTAAAGTTAAGTGATTTTATTCCCTTGATAAACTTTTTGGTTTGAATTTTTAGTACTTTGGACAGCGCAAGGAAACTGCCTGACAATAAATTCAGATGAGCACACTATTGGGAGAAACAGTGGAATTTTCTGGGCACTCTTACAATCTAGGTAATAATCTTTATGGTTCAGTCTTTCCTATAATTTTTTTTTGTCACACCGTTTTTTAGATCTGCGTTGTGTTGAAAGCTCAGATCTTCCTGTTCCGTGAATTAAGCTCCTAGGTGCATGTGGTCGAGATTGAAATTTTTATGGATACTTAAAAACGCATGGACCTACCTTATTGAAATTTATGGTTAGTAACTGGGAAATAATATTAACAATAGTGTATTTACCACCTGCTATATTTTAGGGACTATAGGCTCTGTACTTAATTTCAATAATCCTTACCATCTTCTATTATAAGAACATATTCTTTCCATTCTACAGATGAGGTAACAAAAGCTTAAGTAACTGATCCAGTTATCTGGATTCCAAAGGCCACTCCTTCCCACCCAGCCACACTGCCTGACAGCTGTTGACAATTAAATTTCCAGAGTGAGACTAAAAGCTGTATTCACACTGAACCCATTGCAATTATATGTATTTCCTTAGTAAAAAGCAACAACGAGTTCCCTGGTGGCCTGGTGGGTTAAGGATCCAGCATCTTAAGTGTTGTCATTGCTGCGGCTCCAGCACTGCTGTGATGTGTGTCCCATCCTTGGCCTGGGAACTTCTGCATGCCCTGGGGCGTGGCCAAAAATAAATAAATGAAAATAAAAAGCAACAGGAATTCCGTTGTGGTGCTGTGAGTTAAGGATCCAGTGTTGTCACTGCAGTGGCTTGGGTCATTGCTGTGGCGCAGGTTTGATACCTGGCTCAGGAACTTTCACATGCCGTGGGTATGGCCAAAAAATAAATAGCCAAATAATACAATAAGAAACAACAGTAGTCATTGTGTCATGGGTTCTGTCTTGAGGATCTACCCTCATAAATCCTAACCATCTAAAATTTTGGTGGTGATAGAGCTTAACAAATGCAAATGTTGTTTTAAGGGATTGCATATTAAGACTAGAGTGTAAGTGGAGCTCCTGTTGTGTCTCGACAGAAACAAACCTGACCAGTATCCTTGAGGATGTAGGTGCAGGTTCAATCCCTGACCTTGCTCAGTGGGTTAAGGATCCGGTGTTGCCATGAGCTGTGGTGTAGGCTGCAGATGCGGCTGGAATCTGGTGTCGCTGTGGCTGTGGCGTAGGCCAGGGCTACAGCTGTGATTCAACCCCTAGCCTGGGACCCTCCATATGCCTTGGGTACGGCCCTAAAAAAAAAAGGAAATAAAAGACTGGGGTGTAAGTGATTTCTTCCCTTGGAAAATAAGCCAAAAAAAGTATGTGTAGCTGCAGATAACTAAATCATGGGTTTTCTTCATCAATTCTTTAAAAAATTGGAGTTTAGAGGTAGGGTGAGCTTGTTTGCACCGAGTGATTCCCAGATCTCCAGTGAATCACATGTTGGAGAGTGAGTCAGGTCGTTGGAGGGTGGTTCAGAATCAGGCTGCGGTCATGTGGAAGGAGACTGAATTCCATCTGGGTCTGCTGGGTTTTTCAGAAAGAGGGTGAAGTTGATACTTTTGAATGCCTTAGGGCAGGTCGATGTTTTTTTAATTATGTAGGCCTCTCTTTTTTTCACAAGTAACGGGGGAATTATTTAAAAACCCACAAATATGAAAATAACCTCCCAACGTCCTCTTCCTCCTTTTCTTCCCCCAGCTTGTTCTTTGGAAATCTCTACATATATTTTGCTTGGCAAGGGAAAACTCAAATATCAGGTTTGTTTTATCCACTGTGTTTTATTGAGATACATTCAGAGCAAAAGAGCAGCTTCACAGAAGTCCCTAATATGGCTTGGTTCAAAAATTGCTCTCATGTTGCTGTGGCTGTGGCGCAGGCCGGCTGTTACAGCTCCGATTTGACCCCTAGCTTGGGAACCTCCATATGCTGCAGATGCGGCCCTAAAAAGCAGAAAAAAAAAATGCTGTTCTCATGAACCTTGGTACCTCAAATCCTGTCAGATTTTAGCTTTTAGTAATCCTTTTGTTTGGATTATGTTATTACACTAAAAATATAGTTTACGACTGCAATTCAAGCAGCATGTTGGAATGTCAGGAACATTTTGTGTGTGAAGATTTTGAATTCATCCGTTTTGTTGGTACCCGACTCTGATTATGTTCTTTTCTCTTGGCTTATTGGTATTTTTCTAACTGAAAAGCAAAGATGCATGTATCCTATTTATTTCCTTGTCCTAGGTTTTTACTGATACAGTAATGTAAATTTTTATAATAAAGTGCCGATCTGAACGTAATACTACCTGTGGAATTACTTGTGTGGCCAGTGCTTTACTTATTTTTCCTCCCTAGAGAGTGACCGAAGAACAGTGTTTATTGCCCTGACGGTCATTAGCCTTGTGGGGACAGTTCTTTTCTTTCTCATTCGGAAACCAGATTCTGAGAATGTCCTGGGAGAAGATGAATCTTCTGATGACCAGGACCTGGACATCAATGAGTAAGAAGTTGGAAACATTCCTTTTTATTTTAAACTGTGTTTTGAGTAGATCTAGTCTAGAAATTACCAGCCTTTTATACCCTGATCCCCAGTATTGTCAGACGTGAGGGAAAGCATCAGAGCCAGTAGGCAGAGGAAGAAGGTAAAGGGGAGCTGTCAGGGCGGAAGAAAGGAGGGGAGGGAGACAGGCAGGGGAGGTCACGAGAAGGTTTGTGCGGGACTTAAGTCCAGTCCCAGCTTACCACGACACGTGCTCCCCTTAGTGTCTCTGGGCCTCAGTTTCTTCGTTCAGTTCAGCAGACCTCATGTGCATTTCAGTGCGTGAGGATGTGGGCTCATACTGTTAAATAGGAAACAGTCCGCAGTTACTGCGTCCCTGATCCAGCCCTAAAATTTTCCGATCATGTGGTACAGGTGAGTGGCACAGCCATCAGCGGTTGTCGTATGAGCCTTGGTTACATTCATGTTCTGGTTTTTGCACCAATCTGTGCAGGTGGTTTTCCCTGACAGAGGTCACACAGGGAAACACATATATAGTCTTATTTTTCCAAAAATTGTAAGTTATTGCTTTGAGCATATTTCTTTTATTTTTTTTTTTACTTACCTAATGAAAGTTTATTCTTAAATGTACAGTGGGCTGCAAAACAACATTTCATTCTAGCTGTAGGTGGCAACAGATGTTAAGGCTGGAGATCCAGATGTATAAACAAGAATGAGGAGTTCCTGGTGGCTCAGCAGGTTAAGATCTGGCATTGTCAGTCCATCTGGGTTCGATCCCTAGCCTGGGACTTCCATATGCTGTAGGTGTGGCCAAGATACATTTGGAAATCTATACATATGTTTTGCTTGGCAAGGGAAAACTCAAATATCGTACAAATATATGTATATACATACATACATAAACAAGTGAAATTCAGGGCCATCATTGCCTCAGGCACAAAGAACAGCTTACTTTTTCTAGATTTCTTTATTCCACCTTAGCCTTCTCTTTCTACTCTGGCTTGAATATCTTATCTTCCTCATCCATCGCCTTGGCCTGGTTCTTGGGCTGCCTCAGGGCTGCTTCTTGCCACCTTCAAGGCCAGACGTGGCATTTGCCACCCTTTCCCCAGACCCCGGCACTGGAATCAGGAGCATATTTCAATTACAAGTAAAACTGTGGAGTTCCCATCGTGACTCAGCGATCCAACTAGTACCCATGAGGATGCAGGTTCAATCCCTGGCCTTGCACAGTGGGTTAAGTATCTGGCATTGCTCTTAGCTATATTGTAGGTCAAAGATGTGGCTTGGATCCCGAGTTGCTGTGGTTGTGGTGTCGGCTTGCAGCTCCAGCTCTGATTTGACCCCTAGCCTGGGAACTTGCGTATGCTGCTCATGTGGCCCTAAAAAGCAAAAAAAAGAAAAAAAAATTAGACCTATTTAAAACATCACAAATGATTTCTCTGTAGGCTATCATCTAGAATTGAAGAAAGGGAGGTGAGAAATCTTTGCCACTCTTGTTTCGCTTTGTTTATGGATTGATAAATTGTGAAGCTGGCCTTGTAGCATTTTGCCTGTTGATAAAATTTTGGGTGTTCCCATCGTGGCTCAGTGGAAACGAATCTATTATCCATGAGGACGCAGGTTTGATCCCTGGCCTCGCTCAGTGGGTTAAGGATCCTGTGTTGCCATGAGCTGTGGTGTAGGTCATAGATGCGGCTTGAATCCTGCGTTGCTGTGGCTGTGGTGTAGGCTAGCAGCTCTGATTCAGCTTCTAGCCCAGGAACCTCCATATGCCGTGGGTGTGGCCCTAAAAAGATTAAAAAGAATTTGCATTGAACTTTCTGTGCTACCTTTTTTTTTTTTTGTGCTTTTTAAAACCCCCAAAAGGACCTAAAATTCTCTAGTCACAGAATCATTAAGCATTCAAAATTTGTATTGTTCAACAAAACAGAAGAGAGCTCTTTATATAAGCATACATGCATATATATATTTGTATGTGTCGCATATGTATTGTTTAAGCACAAACCAATAGTATAACACCCATTCATTCAGCAAACGTTAAGTATTGGCGCTATGAGGACAAATACAACCCGTATGTGTTTTCAAGGAACTTGGCTGATAGGGGATTATGTGGCGTGAGAGGGTGCCGTGCTGAGGGGCACCGCCCAGCCCTTTTTAGTGTTCCTGCCTCCTGATGTGTCTCCCAGACTTGGAACTTCTCTGTCATTATTCTCTAAATAGTACTGTGTGCCAGCCCTTTTCTGAACCAGGGCGAGGGAGCAGCGAGGGACAGAGACGAGTCCCTGTGCTTACAGAACTTCATTCTAGAGGGCATGGTAGGCCCTCATACTTAAGAAATTAGCAGAGTAGGTGCTGGGAGCGTCTGCCAACCGCGCAGGACAGAGCTTTCACAGCTGTAGATGGAAATGTGAGGGTCTTTTTGTTCTCTTTTTCCATTTTTAGGAGGAAAACTTTGTGATTTTTTTTTTTCTTTCCAGGTCTGCCCAGAACAACGTGACAAAGGCAGTAGATGCATTTAGTAAGTATTTTCTGTATCTGATATGCAAGGACTGTTGGGGAACACTCTCAGCGTTTGCCTTCCCCCTTTCCCTGTGACTCTGGATTGATGATACCCCAGGATTTTCATTTTCCAGGTCTGCCGCTCTTAAATAAGTCCGTCTTCTCAGTAAGTGTCTGTAGTGTGCGGGGCGTGAGGGTGAAGGGTAATTCAGCTGCCTGGCCGAGTGTGTGTGCGGGGCCTGAGGAGGCAGGAGCGTGCACGAGGCGTTGAGGACAGTGACCACTTCTTGTCACTCCCTGAAACGGAGCAGGGGCTGGGGTGACCAGTTACACTCCTCCATTGAGGGCTGAACCTCCTTATTGGTTTACTTTGTTCTCAAAATTCTGAGCATCATGTAACACACGCATCAGCATCTCCATTTTATAGCAGAGAAAACTGAGGCCTAGAGATGTTATTTCCTCAGGGACCAACAGGGAGCGCCCTTCTTGTTATCAGAGGCCTAGAAAGCCATCAGGCTGGCTTCTTTGGCGAGCCTGGAGTCAGACGGAGGGAGGCTGAGGACCTTGAGCTCACGGCTGCTCCGTCCAGGTGAGGCTTGATGTGGCCTCCCTGATCCCGTCTCAGGATGTCTTTCCTCGATACTGCCCAAACCTTGCCTCGACTTCTCTGTCGAGTGAGACACTAACGCAGACCAGGCCTCGAGCTTTAATCACAGAGCGGCTTGGTTACTTGGTGTCAGGTTTGGTAGTAATACGCTGTTGGGCTCTCAGGTTTGAATGGAGAGAAAGAAGGCAGCAGCCAGAAATGATGAGGCATATAAGGTGCTCCAGGGCGAGAAAATGTAGATTTAGGTGATGGTTCCTGGCAGCTGGGGAGCATTGTGAGGTTATGAAATGGCAAGGAAGCGGAAGGCAGAGAGAAAGGAAGTGAAATGTCCGAGCTTTAATTTGTCCCTGAGCCATTGTTTCAGTTATTATTTAAACGTGACATTCCTTCAGTTGGTGCTGTAGTAGGTACAGAAAGGGTTCCTGCTTATCTGAAAGGCACTTAAGGAGTTCCTACCGTGGCTCAGTGGAAACAAATCTGACCAGTATCCATGAGGACACAAGTTCGATCCCTGGCCTTAAGGATATGGCGTGGCTGCAAGCTGAGGTGTAGGTCTCGGATCCGTTGTTTCTGTGGCTGTGGCATTGGCCTGCAGCTGCGGGCTTCGGTTCAACCCCTGGCCTGGGCACTTCCATGTGGCTGGGAAAAAAAAATTTTAAAAGAAATTAACTTAGTAGAGGAAAGTCTTCCATGTGGTTCTGTCAAATAGTGAGGGAAAAGAGGGCTCTTTGGTTACCTGAAATACAAGATGTTAGTGACTCAAAGTGTTCTAACAGTTAAAATAGCAAGGGGGATATTTACAGTATATGGTAAAGAACTGTCGTGAACCAGTAAGAAAAACATTACTACTCCAGTAGAAAATAGGTATTTTATAGACATAGGAGAATCATTATAACCTAAGTGTACAGGAAATGCAAATTGAGTTTTCTATCAAATTTCAAAAGGTAAAAAATGATTCTCAGGAGTTCCTTGGTGGCTCAGCGGGTTAAGGACGGGGTTGTCATTGCAGTGACTTGGGTCATTGCTGTGGCACGGGTTTGATCCCTGGCCCAGGCAGGAACTTGCCACAGGTGGGGCCAAAAAAAAAATTCTTAGTATGTGAGGGGAGGTATTTAGTGTGCCTGAGATCTCTTGGCGAAGAATATGCACTTTCTCCACTTTCTGAAGAGTGATTCATCAGTCAGCATCAAAAGCCTTAAAAGATGTTTATACCTTTACCCCAGCAGTTCCACTGATAGGATTATTCTCAGGAAGTTATTAAGAATTTTTGTCAAGACTTGATTACTGTTTATATTAGTGAGAAAGGGAAATAATTTTTTTTGCTTTTTTTTTTTGTCTTTTTGTCTTATCTAGGGCCGCACCCGCGGCATATGGAGGTTCCCAGGCTAGGGGTCTAACAGGAGCTGTAGCTGCCGGCCTTCGCCAAAGCCACAGCAACGCGGGATCCGAGCCATGTCTGCAACCTACACCACAGCTCACGGCAACACCGGATCCTTAACCCACTGAGCAAGGCCAGGGATCGAACCCGCAACCTCATGGTTCCTAGTTGGATTCGTTAACTGCTGCGCCATGATGGGAACTCCAAGGGAAATAATTTAAATACTCAGCTACTACGGAGTTCAGAGCGAGGCCAGGATTGAACCTGCATCCTCATGGATGCTAGTCGGATTCTTTTACGCTGCACCACAGTGGGAACTCCTCTATGTTAAATATTTTAAAAACTCCCAGATTGCTTTCCAAAGTGGCTGTACCATTTTATGTTCCCACCAGCGATGTATGAGGGCTCCAGTTTCTCCACATCCTTGTTGTCCTTTTGATTCACGCTGTCCTCATAGCTGTAAAGCTGTATCTTGTGGCTTTGATTTGCTTTTCCCTTATAGCTAAGCTGTTGAGCATATTTTCATATGCTTGTAGGCAATTTGCATCTCTTCTTGGAGAAATGTCTGCTCAGACCCTTTGCCCATTTTTAAGTTGAGTTGTCTTTTTATTATTGAGTTGTAAGGGTTCTTTGTATATTCTAGATAAAAGTCCTCTATGTTTATATGAAAAGTCAGTGCAAAGAGGAAGAGAAAACATTTGGTAATTATTACATCTTTGGGTTGATTTTTGATTTTCTTGTTGATATCTTTTGAATTACCTAAGTTTTAAGTTTTTGATGAAGTCAGACTTAGCTGTTTTATGTTTTGTTTTGTTTTTTTGCCACACCCGTGACACATGGAAATGCCTGGGCCAGGGATCGAATCTGAGCTGCAGCTGCAACCTACACCACAGCTGCAGCAATGCTGGATCCCTAACCCATTGTCCCTGCTCCAGAACTTTCCATGTGCCATGGCCGTGGCCAGAAATGTGCAGTTTTTAGAAATTAATTTTCCATTGCAGATTTCAACTGAGTTGAACAGCGTAAAAATAAATATTAAAATGATCAGCGACAAATGGGCAGAAGCCTTGGTCCTCAGGTCCAGAGAATGAGAACCTCAGGAAGTGGCTTCTTTGTGGTCAGAAGGCTTCCCCGCTGGCTCTGACCTTGAGTCCAATTTTGACCTTGAGCTGTGTCCAGACTGTTCCTTAGGGAAATTAGCACTTTGCCCACTGATGACTCCCTTAGCAGCCTAATGTTTAATCAAGTCTGTTGGCATATTCTCTTGTTTTGTTTGATTCTGTTTCTTTTCTCTTTATTTTTTTTTTTGTCTTTTTGTCATATCTAGGGCCGCACCACGGCATATGCAGGTTCCCAGGCTAGGAGTCTAATTAGAGCTACAGCTGCTGGCCTACACCACAGCCACAGCAACGCGGGATCCGAGCCGCGTCTGCAGCCTACACCACAGCTCACGGCAACGCCGGATCCTTAACCCACTGAGCAAGGCCAGGGATCGAACCCTCAACCTCATGGTTCCTAGTCAGATTCGTTAACCACTGAGCCACGACGGGAACTCCTCTTTTCTCTTTTTCATGTTTGGTTTGTTTATTTGTTTTCCTTAGAGTCGGAGAACGTGTTGGAGAAACTATAAGTCTGGAGAATATATTTAAACGGTTGAAATCAAGGTTTTATTTATAGGGCAGATATAGTTCATACCATGAGCATTTTAATCCAAGTTATTAACCTCTGTTGTATTGTTTCTGTTTACTGACATTATTGACAAGGGGTGTTTTGGTTGAATAAATGTTTTAGAGTTTTTGATTAAAATATCATTAAGTATTTCTAATTTTTTTTTTTATTACAGAAAAGTCTCTAAGGTTATGTGTTACCAAGGAGATGCTCCTTCTTAGTGTTACAACTGCTTATACAGGTAATTGGATTAATTATGACTTTGGTTTTCTCTGGCTGCCTAATGACAGGGTGGAAAACAGCACCTGTGTTGTTCTTTCCCATAATTCTGCGCATTGACTAGGCAGCTAAATGGTTTTTCTGATGATCTCGGTTGGGGTCTCTGTGGCTGCTGTTAGAAGGTGGCCAGGGCTAGAACTTCCCAGGGGAGCTTTGTCTGTGTGTCTGAAGGGGTCTGGTACGAGCTGGGTCTCTAACTGCCCCGGCGTCTCAGCAGCATGTGAACCCTCCCACGTGATCCCTTCCTCCTGACCCAGCAGGATAGCCAGACTTGTTAGTGGCCCAGGACTCCAAAAAGGGCAAAAGAAGAAGTGACCAGACCGTAAAGCCTGGGCCTGGCACTAGCCCCCCGCCCCCCGCATCCTGGCGCTGGTGAAGGCCAGTCGTAGGGTCAGCCCAGACTGAGTGTGGGAAGGTCCATACAAGGGTTTGCAAACCCGAGGCAGGGTTCATCCCCACCAGGGATTTTAGGGCAAAATGGGTTACTGCAGAAAATAGTCATGAGTAAAATCATTGTAACTTTGTATGGATTAAGATACTTCCAGTGAGGGAGTTCCTGTTGTGGCTCAGTGGTGACAAACACCACTTAGTGCCCATGAGGATGCGGGTTCGATCCCTGGCCCCACTCAGTGGGTTAAGGATCTGGCGATGCTGTGAGCTTTGCCATGAGCTGTGGTGTAGGTCGCAGACGTGGCTGGCATCCGGCATTGCTGTGGTGTAGGCCGGCAGCTACAGCTCCAACTAGACCCCAGGCCTGGGAACTTACATATGCTGTGGGCGTGGCCCGAAAAAGACAGGAAAAAAAAGAGACATTTCTAATGAAATGGAATGAGTTCTGTGGCTTCCCACTGATAATAAGTGATACTAGATGGAATGCGCTTAGGTCCTAAGGAAGTCTCTTTCCTTATAAAAATTGCTGTGATGTGCCCGTTACTGCTTTTGCCTTCACAGCTGACCCTTGACAACGAGGGGATGGGTTGGGGTGCTGACTCCCCGCAGTCAGAAGTCCGCGTGTATCCGCGCTGCCACATCTGCAGTTTCAACCAACTGCGGACCCTGTAGGATTCAACTGTTTGTACTTCATGGGTAGAAACATCTTCTTTTTAGGGGAAATAGAATAAATATTAAACGTCTTCTAAATTCAGTTAAGGTTCTGTAGCCTTAAGGAATCAGGTCTTCTACTAACATACTCTCATTTTTTTACTCTCGTTTTTAAAATTTCTTTTCCTGGGAAAATGTGTTTAATTAGAAGTTTTTCCTCTAAGCAGAAATGGATAGTAGGTATTGGTTTTACAAACACAGGTGTCTTTTGCCACGGAGAGCTGTAAGTAGGACAGTGAGCTCGTGGGCGTTTCCTGTCCCAAGTGTATGTTAGTTACGCCTCTGTCCACGCCCTGTCTACGCTCAGTGACTGGCTTTAGCATAAGGATGTCGTCGCTTATTTGAATTAATGTTTTTATCTGATTTTTTCTTTTGTTGGACAGCTGCCATCTTGTGGCTAGTTACCTTTCATCAGTTATTTAGCGTAAAACCACGCTCTACTTGCGAGGAACAATTTCGCCTGAGAGAATTCCATTTAATATACGTGCAGGTCACGTGCTACTAGACAGGAAGTAAAATGGAGAAAGGGAGACTGTGCCCTGATTCAGTACGAAATCCAGAGCATTACCATCCATGACTGGTTGGCCTTGAGGATGGGCCCCTTGGGTACAGAGGGCCGACCATGGGACTCGACGAGCATCTGCGGATGTTAGTACCTGCAGCGGCCGCCGGGGGCTAATTTAAACCTGCCTTTTCCCTACAGGCGTGGAAATGACTTTCTTCTCCGGTGTGTATGGAACCTGTATTGGCGCTATAAATAAATTTGGGACAGAAGAGAAAAGCCTCATTGGGCTTTCTGGCATTTTCATCGGCATTGGAGAAATTTTAGGTAGGTTTTTTAAAGAAGAAGTTTTTGCTTTAAATCAGTTTGTTATAGTAATGTGGAAACTTTTTAGTGTATTTCACCTCCCTGCCCTTGAATTTCCATCTCATTTTTATACAAATGGGTATTTCTTTTTTTTTATTGTCACTGTTCTAAAACTAAATTATAAAATGTTTGCCGAGAGTTCTTTAGTGGCTCAGCAGGTTAAGTGTACCCAGCGTTGTCACTGCTGTGGCTTGGATCACTACTGTGATGTGGGTTCAATCCCTGGCCTAGGAACTTCAGCCAAAAAACAAAACAAAATGAAACAAAAAACATTTCCCAAATAAGTCAAAGACAAAACAATAAATAAGAAAACATAAGGGTTCGCTCAGCTTCACCTCTTAGCATAATGAAATCCCTGCCTGCCTTGTTCTCTGTATGTCCGACACCAGCTGGATGCCCAGCAACGCTGCTGGATTCTGAACTAACTCCCAGAGTTAGCATTGGGCTCCACAGGTTCAAGGGTTCGGTCTGCAGTTCCACCCTCACTGCAGATGCCAGTCCTAAGTCCCAGATCTCAGGGCTGTCTTCACTTCTGTCTTACTTGGCTGCAAATTCAGGGGTTCCCACAAACCCCCAGGAAAATGCCACACTTACTATTAATGTTTATTATAAAGGATTCAAATAAGCAACCGGATGAGGAGTTCCCATCTTCGCACAGAGGAAATGAATCCGACTAGGAACCATGAGGTCGCGGGTTTGATCCCTGGCCTTGCTCAGTGGGTTAAGGATCCAGCGTTGCCATGAGCTGTGGTGTAAGTCACACATGCCACTTGGATCCTGCATTGCTGTGACTGTGGTGTAGGCCCGCAGCTACAGCTCCGATTGGACCCCTAGCCTGGGAACCTCTGTATGCTGCGGGTGCGGCCTAAAAAGCAAAAAACACAAAAAAACACCAGTCAGATGAAGAGGTACGTAGAGCAGAGTCCAGAAGGGTCCCTAGTATAGGAAGTTGTGTATGTCCTGTCCCCCTCCCCCAAGAAGTCTGGGTGAGGCACCCTCCCGGCACGTGGCTGCCTGTGGGTGCACCAGGAAGCCCCAAACTTGTGCAGGGATTTTCTGGAGGTCTCCTTGTGATTACGTCACCAGGCCTTGGGGACTCAACTCAATCTCTAGCCCCTCTCCCCTCCCCTGAGACTGGGAAGTGGGATCAAAGTTCCAACCCTCTAGTCAAGGCTGGGTCCTTCTGGCACCTGGCCCCACTCTGCCTACCTAGAGCTACCCTCAGACCCCTCAGGCATCGCCTGGTTAGCATACACTGCAGCTGGAAGGACTCCTTCTTACCGATAAGAGCCCCGCCTTTCACTGAGGAAACACCCAGGGTTTAGGAGCTCTGCCCGACAGCGAGAGGAGAGGACGAGGCAGAGACCAATACCTGTTTTTCTTATAACACACTGGTTACTCCTTCCTCAGGAGTAGTCTGTTCAGTACTCGCAGTGTATTGGGTGTTGTGTCACGTATGAAGGACTTGACCAATTCAACAAATATTTATTGTGAAGCTGTTGCGTGAACAAAACACAGAGCTTGTATTCTTGGGGAAGAACACAGACTGTGAACAAGAACAGGACACTTAGAGTGTCAGACAGAGATAAGCGCTATGGAGAAAGCAGGCTTTGAATATCTGTGTTCCCTCATTTATCGCCAGCACCCGAAACAGTTCCAGATATGTATATGTGTTTGAACACACGGTTCGGTTACAGTAATTGTTTCAATGTCTTTGCTCATGCAAACATCTGCTGCAGTTCTGGCATAGTGTTTTTTTTCTTTTTCTATACAACTTTATTGAGATATAATTCGCATGCCATATCATTTCCCCATCGTGGAGTTCCATTATGCTTGGTGGGTTAAGAACCTAGTTAGTATCCATGAGGAGGCGAATTTGATCCCTGCCCTTGCCGGGTTGAGGTAAGGACCTGGCGTTGCCTCAAACTGCATCGTAGGTCGAAGACACGGCTTGGATCTGGCTTTACTGTGGCTGTGGCCTAGGCTGGCAGCTGCAGCTGTAATTCGACCCCTAGCCTGGGAACCTCTCTATGCCTCAGGTGCACATGAAAAAAATAAAAAATAAAAGATAAAAAGTGAATTAAGTAGACAGATCAGTGTGTGTTTAGTATATTCACAGGTTTGTACAGCCATCTCTGCAATGTAATTTGTGAGCATTTTTAATCACCCTTTTCCAGGCAACTGCTAATCTGCTTTCTCTAGAGACTTGCTTATTTACATTTCGTGTAAATGGGGTCATACAATCTGTGGTCTCTCGTGTCTGGCTTTTTTCACTTGGCACATGTTTTCAAGGTTCTTCCATGGTGTGACATGTGTATTGCTACTCCAACCCCTTTTTGTTACCAAGTACTGCCTGTAGCTGTTTGGATTCCACCACTTACTTGTTGTTTATCCATTCATCATCACAGGGACACTTGCGTTGTTGCCACTTTTTGGCCATTATGGATAGTGCTACTGTGAACATTTGTGTATAGTTTTCGTGTAAACACATTTTTCCATTCCTCTTGGACATAAACCCGGGATTGGAATTGCTGGGTCAGGTGATATCTCTCTGATTCTTCTCTTCATCGTGGGTCCTCTTGTCCTGCTTCTGTGTAAGCCTGGTAGTGTTGTGGATTCTAGACCTGGTGAACTTGACCTTGTCGGCTGCTGTATGTTTTTGTTTCTTGTTAATTGTTCTTGGATGCAGGTAGTTCGTTGACTTGGAAAGAGTATGATTGTTTTAGGTCTTGCTTTTAAAATTTGTTGGGCAGGGGAAGTTCCCGTCGTGGCTCAGTGGTTAATGAATCTGACAAAGAACCATGAGGTTGCGGGTTCGATCCCTGGCTTCGCTCAGTGGGTTAAGGATCCAGCATTGCCATGAGCTGTGCTGTAGGTTGCAGACGTGGCTCGGATCTGCTCAGTGGGTTAAGGATCCAGCATTGCCATGAGCTGTGCTGTAGGTTGCAGACGTGGCTCGGATCCCACGTTGCTGTGGCTGTGGTGTAGGCCGGCGGCTACAGCTCTGATTAGACCCCTAGCATGGGAACCTCCATATGCCACGGGAGCGGCCCTAGAAAGGACAAAAAATAAATAAATAAAATAAAATTTGTTGAACAGGACCAGAGTAGTGCTCGGATTAGGACTGATTATCCCAGCCCCCCCGAGGGGAGGCCTTTCAGTATACACCCAGAGCCTGCGAATAGTAAGATTTCCAGTCTGGCCGGTGAGGCCAGGCCCTGTCCTAGCGCAGGCAGGGTGCAAATACCTGTAATTCTCTGGGGAGGTTCTTCTCCAGCCTCTGCTCACCTATGCGTAGCGTGTGCTTATCTGCAGCCTTTCCCTGACTTGGGAACTTGGGCCTTTGAGCCCCCCGCCCCCCAGACCTGCAGCGCTGTCTCCTCAGCTCAGGGAGGCTGTGGGGCTCCATCTGCCCTCACCTCCCCCCCCCACCCCCCCCGCCGCAGCCCACAGGCTCTTAGCTGGGGCAGGTGTGGGTCTCACCTTGGTTGTTTCCTGCCCTTTGTTGCCTGATAATCCATGTCTTCAAAACCGCTGCTTCATATTTTTGGTGACTTTTTTAAGGCAGGAGACTAATTCAGTCCCTTTTATTGCATCTTCCCTAGAAATCTGTTCTGATTTTAAAATTTTTTTCTGTTTCAACAGTTACTTCTTATTTTATGTATTTGTGCTTTTCCCCTTGATTAAATTAGCTATTGGTTTGTCCATTTAGTGTGGGTTTTTTTTTTTAGAGAACTAAGATTTTTTTAAATTACTCAATGAATTGTATTACATTTATAGTTGTACAACAATCATTACAATCCAGTTTTATAACATTTCCATCCCAAACCCCCAGCCCATTCCCCTACCCCCCAACCTGTCTCCTTTGGAAACCGTAAAGTTTTCAAAGTCTGTGAGTCAGTATCTCTTCTGCAAAGTTCCTTGTGTCCTTTTTTTAGATTCCACATGTAAGTAATAGCATATGATGTTGGTGTCTCACCATCTGACTGACTTCACTTAGCATGATAATTTCTAGGTCCATCCATGTTGCTGCAGGTGCTGTTATTTCTTTCCTTTTAATGGCTGAGTAATATTCCATTGTGTGTATGTACCACGTCTTCTTTTTCCACTCCTCTGTCGATGGGCATTTAGGTTGTTACCATGTCTTGGCCATTGTATATAGTGCTGCAATGAACACTGGAGTACATGTGTCTTTTCAGGTCATGGTTTTCTCTGGATAGATGCCCAGGAGTGGGATTGCTGGGTCAAACGGTAATTCTGTCTTTAGTTTTCTAAGCAATCTCTATACCGTTTTCTACAGCGGTTGCACCAGTTTACATTCCCACCAACAGTGTAGTAGGGTTCCCTTTTCTCCACACCCTCTCCAGCATTTATTGTTTGTAGAGTTTTTGATGATGGCCATTCTGGCCGGTGCAAGGTGGTCCCTCATAGTGGTTTTGCTTTGCATTTCTCTAATAATGAGTGATGTTAAACATCTTTTCATGTGCTTTTGGCCATCTGTTTGCAGAGAACTAAGATTTTGGTTTATTAACTTGATCTTGGGTTTTCCTGTTCTCCGTCTCGTTGACTTTGTAGGTGGAAGCCTCTTTGGCCTGCTGAGCAAGAATACCCGTTTTGGTAGGAACCCAGTCGTGCTGCTGGGCATGCTGGTGCATTTTCTAGCTTTCTATTTAATATTTCTCAACGTGCCTGGGGATGCTCCTGTTGCTCCTGCTGAAGGAACCGATAGCATCGCCTACATCGAACCCAGGTCGGTGACTGTCCTCTCCCAGAAACTTAAGGGACGGTGGGAGGTAGAGGATGGCTTGAAATTGAGCCTGGAGCCGCTAATCCTCTTCTAGAAGCCTGTTGTCTTTGTGAGGTCCTCTGTCAAGCCTTCATGGTTTTAACCTATCTCGTCACTACATCTTTCTCTTGACCTGTGAAGGAGCACAAGAGTGTCTGATTTGATTCTGTATCTCTGCCTTTGGAGCAGGGAAATCTCTAGAAGTCCGGCCTCGAAGAGCCGTGAGGAGCACGGGATGGTCTGCCGGCCAGGCCACCACCCAGCCCTTTCACCGTGTTTCCAGGAGTTTTGAGGGCACTCAGTTCTCAAGGCCCTCATAAATGCCGGCGTTCGCGTCTAGACCCTCAATCCCAGGGCAGCCGTGCCCCAAACACTTTGTCTGCTGCCGAGTAGTTAATAGACCAGAGTTTGCTGGACTGTGAGATTGAGTGCATTGGCGCCTAAATTCTTACTTTGTAGATTCCAGTATTGATTCATTCTTGTTTCGTAGGATTTAAAACTGGACGGTAAAATACTTTTGTGGGCAAGTTGCTTTTACATTTTAAATGACTATAACAAACATTGTCAATACTCACTCTAAATTAATTTTTATTTTATTCAGCAAAGAAGTTGCCATCTTCTGCAGCTTCCTGTTGGGTCTTGGAGACAGCTGCTTCAATACCCAGCTGCTCAGTATTTTAGGTTTTCTCTATTCTGAAGACAGTGCACCAGCTTTTGCAGTCTTTAAATTTGTACAGGTAACCTCTTCTTAGATTGTGTTGAAAGCTGGGTCCCCTTTTTTTTTTCTTAACTGCTTTAACTTCATTTTCTTAATGTTTTTTAAATGAAAGTCGGAGATATCCTTTAAAAGGATTTATGATGAGAATTAGGAAGTAGTGGAGTTCCCATTGTGGCTCAGCGGGTTAAGGACCTGATGTTGTCTCTGTGAAGATGGGGGTTCGGTCCTTGGCCTCACTCGGGGGGTTAAGGATCCGGCATTGCTGCAAGCTGTGGCAGAGGTTGCAGATGCAGCTCGGATCTGGTGTTGCTGTGGCCATGTTGTAGGTCCCGGAACCTTCCATATGCCACAGGTATGGCTGTAAAAAAAAAAGCGAGAGAGAGAGTGAGTTAGGGAGCAGTGAGTAGTGTGGTCTTTTTCACCCCATCACTCGTATAAGAGCTTTTTACATCGTGGTCTCTGGGTCTCCGACTTTCTTCCTTAGATACCAGAATTCATAGTGTATGTGTAACGAGTGTCTTTCTCACTGTTTATGCACATTGTTTTCTTAGTTTAGTTGTTTACAGAATACTGCTTTAAAGAACTTAGGTTGTCACTCACCGGATGGTTTCCAGCTCTCAGCGGGAGTCCGTGGTGCCTGTTTGTGAGCTGGGGACAGCGAGGTGCTCCTTAGGAACGGGGAGAGCAGAGAGCGCTGCGGGGCACAGGAAGCCTTGGGGCAGTGAGCGCGGCGTGGCTGGGTCCCCTGTGTGCATTTTGTGACTTGTTTTGTCTCGTTTATTCTTAGTCCATTTGTGCAGCCGTGGCGTTTTTCTACAGTAACTACCTTCTCCTTCACTGGCAACTCCTGGTCATGGTGATGTTTGGGTTTTTTGGAGCTATTTCCTTCTTCACTGTGGAGTGGGAAGCTGCCGCCGTTGTAGCCCGGGGCTCTGACTACCGAAGTATCTGACGGAGGAGCAGGGAGAGGCGCGGCAGCCTCTTCAGACTGCGGGCGGAGCGCCGGGGCTGGTGGAGGAGGCCAGTTCTCGTCTTCACCACACTTTGGAGGATGTTTAGGACAGAAAGTCAGAGATGTAAGACTGCTCAATCTGCCAGAGTTGGTATTCAGGTTTACAGATACTCGTTTAAAACTCCTTGAATAAGGGAAACTTACTCTGTCAACTGTCATTGTTTGAAGATGCCGTTTTTCAGTTCGTCTATCTCAAGTTCCTCGTGATCATGGTACAGAATGTAAATGTTTTCTTTGCTCTCCTGTTCTCCTGAAAAATCATGCTTTGATTGAAACTTCTAGGCCGTATGTCACATAGAAACACGTGCTGCGCGTGGCGGTATGTTACTGTGTAACAATAGGGGCATCTGCCATCCCACGAGTGTCTGGACGTGACGTTTAAAGAAATCGTTGGAGTTCTCCCTGGTGGCACGGGGGGTTAAGGATCTGGCGTTGTCACTGCTGTGGCAAGGGTTCAGTCCCTGGCCCAGGAACTTCCACATGCCTTGGGCGTGGCCAAAAAGAAAAAAATAATAAAGAAATCATGTAACACTGAAGTGGAATCTTTGAAAAGAATTGCACATTCTTTCTCCTTAAGTGTTTTTTGTTTGATAAGTTTTCTTACCTTATAGTTCATAGCAAGGGAGGGGCCAGTCAAGTGTTATGAAATGAGCTAAAAGTTGTCTCAAGTTTTAAAAATAGGAATCTTAACGTTTGTAAGTGAAGCAAAAACACATTAAAAAAAAAAAAAACTTTTACTGGGGGAGGGTTTTTGCTAGTGATTTTCCTAGAGGATGGAATGCATTGAGAAAAAAAAAACCAGGAACGTGTAATGAGGTCTAAGCTCAGGTGGCAGGTTGACGGCACTTACGTCTCCTTACAGCAGACACCATTCCGGTCACGTGTCTGGGAGTGAAATGGAACTGTTTGGGGAGATGTTTAGACAGAAATGTTAACTTGAATCCATAATAAGAGCTGAAAAAGATTTTTTAAAAATTGCGATAGAATGCAAAGACCGTAACATTCACCATTATAAAGTATACAATTTAATGGGATTTTTAGTATTTTCACAGGATTGAACAACTGTTGCCATTATTTATTAGAAAACAGTTTCATCACCCCAGAAAGAACCCCGTGCCTGTCAGTAAACTACTTTCTATCTATGGATTTGCCTCTCTGGACATTTCCTATAAACGGGAAAGCTCATGTTTGAAAGTGATAATCAGCTGTACACATGAAGAGTTTTATGGCAAAGTAAATTTAACCAAGAAGACAGACAGTATTATTTTGTTTTCCATTGTTTTTTAAAAGCCTTGCCAGAAATTTAGAAATTTTGTAGAAGCGTGATTTTCAGACTTGAAATTGCAGGGAGTCAGAAAACCTCTATCATTAGCTAGAACCCTTAGAGAAATTTCATTGTGTGAAACATTAAACTCTTTTGCCCCAAGTTGTGAAGGTTTTGCTTTTCTTGAAGTTGAGTAAACTCAGTTGCTAGTTGATCTTACGTGAATAATTTGTAAGTGCTGTTTCAGAATGCAGATGATTTTATTATCTTTTTAAGCACACTGTTGTTTACCCAGGTGTATTAGTTTTCTATCACGGTGTAAATAAATTGCCCCATAACTCCATGATGTAAAACACCATCTATGGGAGTTCCCATTGGGGTGCAGTGGGTTAAGACTGACTGCAGTGACTCGGGTCGCTGTGGAGGCATGGGTTCGATAGCCAGCCTAGTGCAGTGGGTTAAAGGATCCTGCGTTGCCACAGCTGTGGTGTAAGGCACGGCTGTGGCTCGTATTTAATCCCTTGCCCAGGAACTTCCTGGGTTCTGGGTGCTGCCAAAAAACAAGGTGGGGAGGCAACAACATCCGAAAAAACACCACCTATGTATTCTCTTGCAGTTTCTTTGGGTCTGGGATCTGTACGTGGCTGAGCTGGGTCCTTAAATGGTTGCTGTCAGGGTGTTGGCTGGGCTTACCCCCGGAAGGCCCAGCTTCTCCGTTTACCAGTGCTTGGCGGGAGCTGGTTCCTCGAGGCCTGTTGGACTGTGGGTCTTAGTGTCCCACGGCTGAGCTCGGGCGGTGCACAGTGTGGCAGCTGTCCTCCTCAGCAAGAGCTCAGTGAGAAGAAGAACCCCGGGGGAAGTGCCAGCAAGTCCCCAGACACTGGCTTCCTTAACTTGCCTTAGAAGTGACATCGCGTCACTTCTGCTGTGTTCTCTTTACCAGATGTAGGTCACTAGTTCCCGGCCCCACTCGGGAGGGGCTCACACCAGGGAGTGGGGAGGACCAGGAGTGGATCCCGGCGAGCATCTCAGCTGAGAGCTGGGTCTTGCGTTCCCATGTTGCTCATCTCCCAGGCCTGGGCTCCCTTTGCTCATGATAGGAGGCAGCGGTGACATAGCCTTGTTAATGCCACCGAGCACCTTCACCAAGGCAGCCAGAGCCACCTGTCACCACGGGTAACTGGTAACCCCTGTCACCTGGTAACTGTCGTCGGAAGGGATGTGAAACGAGTGAGGTGGGTCCAGCAGGAATAGGGCATCCAGGCTTCCTCCCGTTGCTGCGAGCCATGTTCCCTGTTAAGTGCTGTGCTCACATTTTGAGTTTTGGGGATTTTGATTTGTTTTTTACTCCAATTTTTGTGTCTATAAGTAGTGTTGCCCCTGGTGGACACTAACATTAACTTTATCATTTAAACTTATATCATTATTTGAGCTAAAAGTGAAATGTGATGATGAAATAAAGAGTTTAATTTTTCATGTTTGTTTTATGTACTTTTAAAAATACTTTTACACTTCTGCCCCTTGGTAAGTAAAAGTCTTAACTGTTGTCTCACATGGGGGGGGGTGTGTGGGGGGGTGTAAAAGTATGGGCATGCTGCTTTTTTATTGCAAATTTCACATGGTATAGAAATTTGGCTTGGCCCTTGAGCAACCTTTATGGAGTTACAGGCTTTTTTTTCTGTGTAAAGAGGTTCCTCTTTCCCCAGTCCCCCTGCCTCATACCTGTTTGAAAAACCTTAAAACCTGGACTTTGGCTGTTTACACTGAAGGTTTCTTTCCTCTGGAAATTTTGGCTGGTTGGTTGGTTGGTTGTTGATTGATATGCAGAAAATCCCTTGGAAACTTTTAAGTTCTCAAAACACACGAAAAAAAATTACCCATTCAACAGAGAATAAGTGTTGGTGAGGATCTAGAGAAGCTGGAATCCCTGGTAGGTAGGACTAGAAAACGGTGCAGCCTTTGTGGAAAATGATGTTAGCAGTTCCTCAAAAAGACTAAAACTGGATTCACCCTGTTTTGCATCATTTCCATTTCCGGGTATATACCCAAAAGAATTGAAAACAGGCTGGAAGAGCTATGTGTACAGTCATGCTTATAGCAGAATTATTCCCAGTGGCTGGAAGGTGGAAACGTCCTCAGCAGATGCAGGGGTAAACGGGCTGGTCGGTACATACAGTGGTACGCAGCAGGCACGACCTGGGCGCACCTTGAGGACCTTGGCTCAGTGGAACAGGCCGGTCACAGAAGGATAGTTTATGATTCCACTTATGTGCGTTCCCTAGAACAGTCCAGTTCATGGAGACAGAGTAGAGTGGTGGTGGCCAGGGTCTGGGGGAATTAGGGGAGTGAGGTGTTATTGTTTGATGGTTATAGAGTGTCAGTTTTGGAAGATGAGGGTTCTGGAGATGGACGGAGGTGATGGCTGCACAGTGTGAATGTACTTAATGCCACTGAACCGTACACTTAAAATGGTTAAGAAGGGAAATTTAAAATTTTTTTTTCTTCTTTTAGGGCCGCACCAGCAGCATATGGAAGTTGCCAGGCTAGGGGTGAAATTGGAGCTAAGGCTGCTGGCCTCACCCCAGCCACAGCAACACAGGATACTTAACCCACTGAGCAAGGCCAGGGATCAAACCCACATCCTCGTGGATACTAGTTGGATTCCTTTTTTTTTTCTTTTTTTTTTTCCTTTTTATTTTTGCTTTTTAGGGCTGCACCCGAGGCATATGGAAGTTCCCAGGCCAGGGGTTGAATCAGAGCTACAGCTGCCGGCCACAGCCACAGCCACAGCCACACAGGATCTGAGCCTCATCTTTGACCTACACCACACCTTACGGCAACGCCAGATCCTTAACCTACTGAGCAAGGCCGGGGATCGAACCTTCATCCTCATGGATCCTAGTTGGGTTTGTTAACCACTGAGGCATGATGGGAACTCCCTACTAGTCGGATTCTTAACCTGCTGAACCACACATGACGGGGGAACTCCAGGATGGGAAATTTTATGGGTAAAGTTTACCTATACTTTACCACAATTAAAAATAACAATAAAATTGTGGGGGTGCTGCCAGATATGTCTCAGGGGACCCCAAGACTACCCCTCGACTGGGAGGCTTGCTAGAAGGAACTGGCACTCAAGAGCTGGGGTTCACTATAGTGACATGGTGAGGCGGCGCAGCCAGGTCACAAGAGACAAAGACCCAGACGGAGTCTGGAGGAACCCAGTACGGGCTTCCTACGCTGTCTTCCCTGAGGCGTGCTAGAGCCTCCTCTTTCTCCAGCCTCAAGGATATACAGCAGCACATTTCGATCCAGGAACCCAGTAGAGAAAGAGCACCCAAGGGTTTTATAGGGGCTGGTTGCAGGCATCTGCCTGGCTGGCATTTACCAAGATTCTGGACCTGGAGAGTGAAAGCAGACGGTTATTTAGCATGAACCACGTTGTTTGCACAGTCCAAACACACAGTCTCTCTCACCAGTTAACTTGACTAGAACCGAAGATCAGCCCTGCCTGCTGTGTTAACTCTTTGACGCACATGGCCAAGGCAGTGTTAAAGTGGGGGCCTACAAACAACGCTGGAACATTCCTTCTACCTTGCCGATGATACAGAAAATCCTAGAGAGGGAAAGGCCTTGAAACGAACCAGCCCTGTTTTAGTTTGTTTTATAGGCCACACCCAAAGCATGCACAGGTTCTCGGGCCGGGGATCAAACCCGCGCCGCAGATGCGACCTGAGCCTCAGCAGTGACAACATCCAATCCCTGACTCGCGGTGCCACCGAGGCAACTCCCTAGTCCTGGGCTTATTATCAGGGATTTCCTTGAGGCCGCAATCCTAGGAATTGTCTTGGCTTGCTTTTAAGGGCTGGATATATATGACTTAAAGACGTGAATCTCCAGTTTCCACCATTCTTAGGCTTCGCTGGAGGACTGTGTATCAGGAAATCTTGGAGTTGTCCTCAAACACAGTTGATACCTCCTAAATGTCTGTTGCTGCTTGTGACTCCTGCATCATTGTCAAAGACCAGGATAGCAAGTGACTTTTTAGAAACCATCATGGGAGTTCCCATCGTGGCTCAGTGGTTAACAGACCCTACTAGCATCCATGAAGACTTGGGTTCGATCCCTGGCCTCACTCAGTGGGTTAAGGATCTGGTGTTGCCGTGAGCTGTGGTGTAGGTCGCAGACGTGGCTCGGATCCTGGATTGCTGTGGCCGTGGTATAGGCCAGCAGCTACAGCTCTGATTGGACCCCTAGCCTGGGGACCTGCTATGCCATGGGTACAGCCCTAAAAAGACAAAAATAAAAATAAAAGCTGTCATGGCTGGTCTTGGAACAAATTCTGTCGTGAATTAAATTACCTAGGAGTTCTTGTCATGGCACAGAAGAAACAAATCCAATTAGGAACCATGAGGTTTTGGGTTTGATCCTTGGCCAGTAGTGTAGGTCGCAGACACATCCCCTGCAGGCAGATTCTTAACCCACTGCCACAGCAGGAACTCCTTCAGGTTTTTAAAATAGACTATGTTTTGGAGCAATTTGGGGTTCATAGAAAAATGAGAGGAAGGTACAGAGATTTCCCATATACCTCCCATCCCCCCCCCAAATGGTGCTTTGTTATAATTACTGAGCCTGTATGCACACGCCATCGTTCCCCAAGGCCGCTAGTTTGCATTAGGATTCACGCCTGTGTTGCGCATTCTGTGAGTTCAGACAAACGTTGTAATGGTATGAATCCACCCTTGTGTCAGACGGTAGTTCCACTGCGCTAAGATTCCTGTGTTCCTCCTGTTCGCTCCTTCCTCCCTGCGAGCCCCTGGCGACCCCTCGTCTTTTTACTGTCTCCATGTTGTGCCTTTTCCAGAATATCAGACTGTTGGAATCAGTCTGTAGCCTTTTCAGACTGGCTTCCCTTTTACTTTTTGTTTATTAAGGCCTCACCCACAGCATATGGAAGTTCCCAGGCTAGAGGTCGAATCAGAGCTGTAGCTGCTGGTCTACACCCCAGCCACAGCAACACGGGATCCTTTAACCCACTGAGTGAGGCCAGGTTTCAAACCTGTGTCTTCATGGATACCAGTCGGATTCGTTTACACTGCGCCACAACAGGAACTCCCAGATTGGTTTCTTTCACTTAGTAATATGGATTATATGGATTAAGCTTCCTTCACATCTTTTCATGACTTGATAGCTCGTTTCTTCTTAGCACAGCACACTGTTCCATTGTCTGGATTGTTAAAAACAAGACATCACACCTTAAATGGAGTTGCTTGTTCTAAGTTCTGTCACAACTTTGAGACTTATTTTCAGTTTTGGCTCTTGCAGAAATAGAATCTGAAACCAGTCAAGTAGGAATCTCTGATCAGCTCTAGTTAATCTGCCTGATTACAGGCTCCTGCCACCCCCTAAATGAAAGTAACCTTGCAGTCACCAAACACTTTTTTTGACCAGTATAGTAACTTCCTTGTTCCTGCTTTCTCTGCCTTTAAGTCTTTCATTTTGTACAGCTCAGACCTTCCCACCTGCTAGATTAAATGCTGCCTGATCTGAATTGGTTTTTGCTCAAACCCTTACATTTTTAATATGCCTTCATTATCTTGTAACAGGATGCACACAGCTTATCCATTTACCTATTGAAGGACATCTCGGTTGCTTCTAGGTTTGGGGAATTATGAATAAAGCTGCTATAAACATCGATGGGCAGGGTCTTGTGTGGTCAGAAGTTTCAGCTCCCTTGGGTAAATAACCAGAGAGCACAATGGCTACATGGTTTGGTACGAGGATGCTCAGTTTTGCGAGAAACCGTCCAACTCTCTTCCAGAGTGGCCAAACCACCTGCCTTCCCAGGAGCAATGAATGAGAGCTCCTGGCGCTCTGCCTCCTCACTGGTTTGTTGTCAGAGTCCCAGACTGCGGTCATTTTAATAGGTGGGTCGTGGTGTCTCATTGTTTCAAGTTGTGTTGACAAAAAATTAAAGCAGCTGATCTAAGAAAAAAATGGAAAGTTTTATTCAAGCCAAATTGGAAGCTAGTTATAACTTGGAAAGAAATCTCAGAACAGTTCTGCCCGTTAGAGATCAAGGCACAGTAATAATAAGAGTTTTTTGAGACCGAGGGCTGTACCTTAAATGATGTATTATTGGCAGTTTACAGAATCCAGATCTGAGCATCATGGTGGGTCATGTGAGCCCTTATAAGATCAAGAAGGAATGTTGTCTTTTAAGGAATTTGCCTTGTTGATGCTAGAGTGCTGCTCTTCATGGTTGAGCAGGTATTTCTGCTGATGAGGGAGGTTTGGTTGATGCACAGTGCAGGTGCACAATGCACAGTGGTGTGAAACAGGAGGGAAGGGACAGGGTTCAGCCCTTAAAAGAATGACACAGCCCTTGAGGATGTGACAGAAACTGGTTAGAACCAACTAGGTCCAGGATGGTGGATGATTTGACTTCCAATGGGCCTTGAACTTCATTCTAGGCTCATGGTAATGCATCAGTGTGCTGAACATGCACCTGCAGGCTCCATGACTGTTCCAAGGCTACCATAAAAGGCCAGTAAGTGGGCAGTGGTCCATTTCCTGGAAACCAGAGTTCCCATCGTGGCTCAGCAGCAGTGAGCCCGACTAGTATCCATGAGGACGTGGGTTCGATCCCTGGCCTTGCTCAGTGGGTTAAGGGTCTGGAGCTTCAGTGTAGGTCTCAGACACAGTTCCAATTTGGCATGGCTGTGGTGTAGGCCAGCAGCTGCAGCTCTGATTGGACCCCTAGTCAGTGAACTTCCATATGCTGTAGGTGTGGCTCTAAAAAGACAAAAAGCAAGCAAACTATTCCTGGAAACCCTGCCCCTTCCCGGGAATAGTTGGAATAATCCTCCTACTCATAAGCCTGTGAAATTGCCCAGCTCGTAAAAACTCACCACCCCATATTCAGGGGCCTCTCGCTTCCTGAGTATCCCTGGCCTCACTCAGTGGGTTTGGGATTGTGTGTTGCCGTGAGCTGGGGTGTCGGTCGCAGACACGGCTTGAATCCCTAGTTCCTGTATCTGTAGTGTAGACAGCTGTAACTCCTATTTGATCCCTAGCCTGGGAACTTTATATGTCACGGGTGCAGCCCTAAAAAGCAAAAAAACAAAAAACAAAAAACAAAAAACAACTACTTCTTACCTATCACTTTGCCTTTCACTGAATTCCTTCTGTGCTGAGATGTAAAGAATCTGAACTTCAGTGAGTCCTGGGACCAGGTGTGTGAGTTTAATTAGGCACAGTTATAGTAAGAGTTATAATAAGGCACAGTTACAATAAGAGTTTTTTGAGACCGAGGGCTATACATTAGTATAGGGAGTTCCCATTGCGGCGCAGCAGAAACGTATCTGACTAGTATCTATGAAGATGCAGGTTCGATCCCTGGCCTCGCTCAGTGGGTTAAGGATCCGGTGTTGCCGTGAGCTGTGGTGCAGGTCGAAGACGCAGCTCAGATCTTGCGTGGCTGTGTCTATGGCTGTGGCCAACTGTAGCTCCAATTCAGCCCCGAGCCTGGGAGCTTCCATATGCCTCGGGTGCATCCATAAAAAAGCATAAACAGAAAAACGGTGGGTTCGAGCCCCAATCTGAGTCTTGGCTGGGTTAGCGTCCCAGCACATGGGTTCGAGTCCCAGTCTGAGGTGTATGGTTTTGGAGGGAGGCCAAAGGGCAGAGAACATTTTTTGTGTTTAACCTTGTCTTGCCACAGAATATGCGTTTTATTTCACAGTTGCGTTTCCCTGATGACATATGACATGGAATGTCTTCCTGTGCTTATTTGCCATCTTCTTATTTTCATTAGTAAGACGTCTGTTGAATTATTTGTTCTGTGTATATTTTGGATAACCGACTTTTAGCAGATGTCTCTTCTGCAAATATTTTCTCCCAGCCCATCCATGGCTTATCTTCTCACTCTCTTGAGTGTGGTTTCTTTTTTTTTTTTTTTTTTGTCTTTTTGCCTTATCTAGGGCCGCACCTGCGGCATATGGAGGTTCCCAGGCTAGGGGTCTAACAGGAGCTGTAGCTGCCGGCCTTTGCCACAGCCACAGCAACGCGGGATCCGAGCCACGTCTGCGACCTACACCATAGCTCATGGCAATGCTGGATTGTTAACCCACTGAGCAAGGCCAGGGATCGAACCTGCAACCTCATGGTTCCTGGTTGGATTCGTTAACCACTGAGCCACAATGGGAACTCCGAGTGTGGTTTCTTTTCGTTGGTCCATAATATACTAAATTTTAATTCCCAGGAAGTACTTTCTTGTTAATCTGGTGAACCAAGAAGCTATGTGTCATAGCAGCTTTCAAATTTGAGACTAAAGTTTCAACTTTGTGTGCAGAAGGTCTGAATGTGCCGTCAGCACTTCCCGGGTGCATCTGGATGTGACTGTTGGTTTTCTGAACCACTGCTAGATCTGGAAGGTTTGATGTTTTTTACCAGGAGCAGTTAGTTCTGCCCTAATTCTGTGTGAACTGAGACGGATGATTTAAAGAAGCTGATTGCCATTTTAAAGGCATCAAATCTAAATTTTGAGCCTCATTTGGGCATTTCTTTTTGACTTCATTTCTATTCATGGGTCTTCGTTTTTCCTTTTCTTCCTTAAAATGTTGTCAGATATTTTCAGTTCTTCAATCTTCTTTGTTTATATTCTAAGCCTGTTGGACTTTTTTTTTTAATTGGCTTGTTTCTATTTTACATTTTAAAAGGGATCTTTGAGGGTAATTGTCACGGGAACTGAAAAGCAGTCTTTTTGATGACTCATCTCCTAGACACTGTGAGGGGGGAAAAGCAGATTTTTTTTTTCTTTACCCCTTTTGTGTGGTTATAACCATTCAGAAAAGAGAGGAGCACAGCAAGTGTTCTCAGTTGGCGTGCTGGTAAGTAGATTGTCAGCCAGGTGCTGCGGTCAGAGGCCGCCGTGCTGGGGCTTCTGGGATGGCCCTCCTCCTGCAGGTGGCCACACCCAACCTACCCTGTGTGGGAAATGATTTGTTTTGCATCCAGAACTTACTTTTTTTTTTTTTTTTCCGGTTCTGCCTGGGGCAAGTAGAAGTTCTGGGCCAGGGATCGAACCTGAGCGTGCCACGGCAGCCACGCAGACTGCTGCAGTGACAGTGCCGGGTACTTAACCTGCTGCACCATGAGGGAATTGAACTACTGTTAAGTCTGCCGTTGGCTCCACGCCCAGCAATCTTCCCTTGGTGGGCGTGGAGCCAAAAGACACAACCAACAAACAGCGGGAGAAGGACGGATTTATTACTCAAAGCAAGTAAGAACGCTGGGGATCCTTCCCAAAGCAGTGTCTTCCCAGCAGCAGAACTGGGAAAGTTTTAAGCTGAGTGCATGCATATTCATGAAAGGGCCTCAACAGAGCAGAATTCAGTGTAGAATTGGGGCAAAGGTTGACAGAATCCAGAGGTCAGAAAAGGTCAACATTGGAGTTCTCATTGTGGCTCAGCAGAAATGAACGAAAAGGGCTTCTCTTACGTCAAGAAAGCCATGCCTGGTTCTCTTTCTTCAGGGACCCCCTGCCCTATCTGCTTACACTTTGCAGGTGTTGTAAGCTAGATACCGCTATTACACCCACTTGCATGTGAGAAAAGCGTGTGTAAGTAGCTGTGGGAAAAGGCACACAAAGGTCAAGTGAAATAGATGGCCGAGCTGGTACGTGATGGAGCTGAATTCAACTCCGGAGTCTCCTTGAGAACCTGGGCAATTAACAGCTGTGTTCCAGCTGTGCCACCCCGAGGCTGTCACAGCAGGATGCCAGGGCTGTCACAGCTGAGACAACAGGGAGGCAGCTTGTTTTCAGTTATTAAGGGGAGTGCGGTAAACAGAGCAAGGGATCCCCCCACCCGCCGCCACATCTGTGTCCTGAACACCTGTGAATTTGTTCCGTGGGAAGGGGAATTGGGGTTGATGGTCAGCCGACCTGGAGATGGGGAGGTGGTCCTGGACTTTCTCGGTAGGCCCAGTAGAGTCACGAAGGTCCCTATAAAGTGGAGCGGTCCTTGTAAAGAGGGTCAGGGTCAGCGATATAGGGTGAGAAGGACTCGATGCAGCTGAAGGCTTTGAAGGTGGGGGCGGAGGCCGTGAGCTGAGGAGGGTGGTCAGCGTCCAGAAACGGGAGAAGGAAAGGCACGGAAATGGGTTGTCCCTGGAGGCGCCCGGAAGGAACGCAGCCCTCGACTTGAGCCCAGCAAGACCCTCTGCGGACTGTGACCTCTTGAAGAATAAGGTCATAGGTATATGTTGTTTTAAGCCATGCCAGGTTTGTGGCAGTTTGCTATGGCAGCGATAGAAAATTAATACAGGGAGAGATGAATTTTTGAAAATCCTGTCTGATGAACTTCTCAGCTACTTCTTTCCTAATGGTTGACAACTGATCGAAGATGAGGGATGTAATTTTCACGAAATATCTTAGTTTAGAAAATGTGCTGCTCCCCAGAGTTCCCGTCGTGGCGCAGCAGAAACGAATCCGACTAGGAACCGTGAGGTTGAGGGTTCAATCCCTGGCCTCGCTCAGTGGGTTAAGGATCCAGCGTTGCTGTGAGCTGTGGTATAGGTCACAGATACGACTCGGATCTGGTGTGGCATTGCTGTGGCTGTGGTGTAGGCCGGCAGCTGCAGCTCCAGTTCTACCCCTAGCCCGGGAACCTCCATATGCCACAGGTTCCACCCTAAAAAGAAAAAAAAAAAAAGGCAAATCCTATTTCTCTTTCAGGGCCTGGCACAAGCCCGCCTTCATATGAAACCTTTTTCTGTCCCTGACCACAAACAAGACTGGTTTTATCGAAGCTCCTACTGCAGGATTCATGCCTTGTCTTCTCTTGTGTTGCTCCTTTTTCCTGTGCACTTTTCATGTTGCCACAATGAGATTAACTCCGAGGGGAAAGGACCGTCGTTTTATGTCTGCTCTACGCCGAGAAGCCTGTCACCTTGTTGCCCTCAGCAGCTCCACAGCAAATGCGTGGTATTTCCCCAGCCAGTCCTCTGACACCAGCTGTGTGTCAAACAGTTCCGCCTGTCCTGACACCGACCATCCAGGGTCAGCGTCAGACTCACGGATCTCCGGCTCTTCCCCCAGAGCCGCCCCACGCCAGACCCAGGTGCAGGTCCCGGCCACCAGTCCTGGTGCACCTAGCTGTGAAGTCGGAGGCAGGGTGATCCCCACAACCCCACCCTCAGGTTGCTAGACGGAGTCACAGAAGAGGTTTTGGCATTCCCATTGTGGCTCAGTGGGTTGAGAACCTGACGAGTATCCATGACATTGTCGGCTTGATCCCTGGCCTCAGTCAGTGGGTTAAGGATCCAGCGTTGCCATGAGCTGTGGTATAGATTGCAGGTGTGGCTCGGATCCCGGGTTGCCTTGGCTGTGACGCAGGCTGGCAGCTGCATCTCCGATTCAACCCCTAGCCAGCACATTCCCCATATGCTGCAGGTGCAGCCCTGAAAAAAATAAAGAAAAACAGGGAGTTCCCATTGTGGCGCAGAGGAAACGAATCTGACTGGTGTCTGTGGGCATATGTGTTTGATCCCTGGCCTTGCTCAACGGGTCAGGGATCTGGTATTGCCATGAGCTGAGGTGTAGGTCACAGACAAGGCTCAGATCTGGCGTGGCTGTGGTGTAGGCCGGCAGCTGTAGCTCCGATTTGACCCCTAGCCTGGGAATCTCCGTATGCCGCGGGTGTTGTCCTAAAAGCAAAAAACAAAAAGAAAACCAGTTTTACTTACTGTTACTGGCTTATTATAAAGGATACAAGTCAGGAAGAGCCAAATAGAGTTGCGGAGGGCATGGTATGGGGTGTGTGGGGTTGGCGCTTCTGTGCCCCCTTCCAGCCAGCTTCCCAGCAACCATCCTGGGAGCTTTCCAGGTCTCCTTGTTCAAGAGTTAAGTTTTTGCTTTTTTGGCTGTTCCTGTGGCTTAGGGAATTTCCTGGGCCAGCGATGAGATCCGAGCCGCAGCTTCAACCTTCCCTGCAGCTGCAGTGTTGCTGGGTCCTTTAACCCGCTGCTCGGGACCAGGGATCAAAACCTGAGGACCTCCACAGAGACAAGTCAGATCATTAACCCACGGTGGGAGCTCAGGCTTCAGTTCTTGCTCCCCAGTGATTCTCATTAGCATAAATTCTAGAGTGGTCGGAGGGGCTCCTATGAATAACAGAGACACTCCTTTCACTCGGAAAATTTCAGGGGTTTAGGAATCTGTGCCAGGAACCTGGGGCAAAGACCAAATACATTTCTTATTATATTACCAGCAGTATTGACCTGAGCTGCACAGTCACTCTTGGTCAGAATAAGTAGTTAGCGACTGAATAGTTATTGCTCTATTACGATTTTTGAAAATATAGGAACATAACAGATTGAGACCACAGCACTGGCACCTTATGGTGGGGACGGGGAGGGAGGCGTAGAGAATATTTACAAATGAGGACACAGTTGGAGTTTCCTGGTGGCCTCACTGGCATGGCCGGTCCCTTGTCACTGCTGTGTTGCAGGTTCCATCCCTGGCCCGGAAACTTCTACATGCTGTGGGCAAGGCCAAAAAAAGAAAAGGGGGAAAGAAACCCACTTAGGACACAGGTGTGGAATATAGAAAAGTCTTCATGGTTCTGAATGAGAGCCAGAGCCGCACCTCTGGGTCCTAAACTTTGGTGCAAACTCATTCGCACCCCCAGCCTGTCCAGAGGGTCAAAAATCACCCAGATCTCCTGAGGGGAAGGAATCAAGGCCCCAGTCTGTTTTCCTGTTCTCTGATCAGAGGCTCCATCTCATCCCCCGCCTCGCCTGAGTTTTCTTGCTCTCTTGCTTGCTGTCCGAGCCACCCCTGCAGCCTTAAGTTTGCTTGTTTTTTCTTCTTACTAAATATCTGGCTAAAGGCGTGTTCTTGGAGTCGAAGTACTGAAGTAGTGTCCTCAGAAGAGGTAAAAAGTCCAAAGGGCGTGTCCGGTAAGAAGTCGCTCATTCCGGCATAGAGGGGGAAGTATTGCCGTAATACTGCCGTAAATGGTCATTTATGAAATTCTCTCCCCTTAAGCAGCCTTCTTCTCCTCTGTGCTGTGGTCTCCAGGTTGGCTGGGCCGTTCGTTTGTGGGTAAGAGCCAACTTGTAGTGGATTGTTGCTGCTATTAATTTTTTTTTTTTTGTCTTTTTAGGGCCGCACCTGCGGCATATGGAGGTTCCCTGGCTAGGGGTCAATTGGCGTTACGGCCACCGGCCTACGCCACAGCCACAGTGATGCGGGATCCGAGCCGCATCTGCGAGCTACACCACAGTTCAACGCAACGCCAGATCCCCAACCCACTGAGTGAGGTCAGGGATCGAACTCGGGCCCTCATGGATCCTAGTTGGGTTTGTTAACCACTGAGCCATAATGGGAACTCCAATCCTTTTTTTTTTTAAGAAAGAAAAATCACATACGTAATATCCTGTTAGGAAAACCCCTCAGTGGGACATCATTATTTGTCTTCTGGCTGCAGGAGAATGTGTGCCATGTCTGTACACTGCTGTTTCTGTTCTTGCTTTATAGCTGCGGGACTGATCGGCTGGGAGAGGAGCTGAGATATGTTCTGAGCGGAAGGCACATATACTTAGAATTTCCTGCCTTTGCACCTCTCTAAATACCATCCCACCTCATATGCAGGATAGGATATGGGTGATTGTCTCTGCGTGGTAGTCAAATGCGCGACAGTCTCTGCAATGACTAGTGAGAGTTAGGGGTTTAAATGCAGTGTGGGCCAGAATAAATAAGTAAATGTTGGAGTTCCCTCTGTGGCGCAGTGCATTAATGATCCTGTTTATCTCTGTGGAGTTGCTGGTTTAATGCCCAGCCCAGCGGGTTAAGGATTCAGTGTTGCTGCAGTTGTGGTCACATTTCTGGCTTGGATCCAATCCCTGGACCAGGAGCTTGCATATGCCGTGGGTGTGGCCGAAAAAGAAAGAAAAAAGTCGGGAGTTCCTGTTGTGCCTGAGCAGGTTAAGAACCTGACTAGTACCCATGAGGATGCAAGTTCGATCCCTGGCCTCACTCAGTGGGTTAAGGATCTGGCGTTGTCACTTCTGTTCCGTCCCTGGCCCCAGGAACTTCTGTGTACCGTGGGCAAAGCCAAAAAAAAAAAACAACAAAAATTAGTAAATGAATTCCATATTAGTGAAATTTAACCTCAAAAGGAGGAGAATTAGACCATTTAAGTGAAAAGGACAAGGTTCCTAGGAGATTCCTAGGAGGACACTGAAACTCACTCAAGAAGAAATAGGAACAAGGACCTACTGTAGGAGTTCCCTGGTGGCTAAGCAGGTTAAGGACCTGGCATTATCACTGCTGTGGTGCAGGTGACCCTGGCTCGGGAATTTCCACATGCCATGGGTACAGCCCCCCCCCCCAAAAAAAAGGGGACACTACTTACAGCACAGGGAACTATACTCAGTATCTTCTAACTATGATGGAAAAAAAAATCTGAAAAAATAATACATATATATATTTGTATATATATAATGACTTTGCTGTACATCCGAAACAAACAGCATTATAAATCAACTATACTTCGTTTTTTTAATTAAAAAATAAATTTAAAATAAAGTAAAAAACTAGGGAATCTGAAAAGACCTATAACAAATAAATTTAATTATTCATTGGTGAATTTTATCAAATTTTTAAAGAAGAACTAACACACTTACCCTTCACACATTCTTTCAGAAATTAGAGAAAGAGAGAAATGCTTTCCAACTCAGCCAGTGTGACTCTGATCCCAGGGTCAAAGACATCACAGAAAACCACAGTCAGATATCCCTCGTGAACATAGAGCCAAAGTACCAGCAGACTGAGTCCAGCTGAAACAAACATGTACAAAAGTTCTACACCGTGACCCAGTGGGATTTACCCCAGGAATGCAGGATTAGTTTTGTCAACCCAAATATAATGCAGAGGCGTTCCTGCCATGGCGCAAGGGGATTGGACGTCTCTGGAGAGTCCAACACAGGTTCGATTCCCGGCCCGGCACAGTGGGTTCATGATCCTGTGTTGCCACAGGATCCGTGTGGATCACAGCTGTGGCTCGGATCTGACCCCTGGCCCCGGAACTCCACAGGCTTCGGGGCGGCCAGAAAAGAAACAATCACCAAAAAATAAAGCAGGAGGCTGCAGAAAAGAAAAGAGTTTACTCGGGGGAGTCCTAAGAATCGCATTTGGGGACACACAGGCTTGGGTAACCCTGAGTGCTCCAAGGAAGAAAGTCAGGGCCTTATGAAGACAGAAAGCCACCAGGCTGTTAAAAGGTGGCTGGCGCGGGTTGTGACTGACTCGGACTCAAGTCAGAAATATTTGCCCTTAAGGCATCACGAGTTGTTTTAGGGTAGGGTAGGGGTCTGATAAGTATCTGGAGTTTCTGGCAGGGGTTCTGGACCACTCTGTCAGGTCAGAGGTCAGTCTCCATCCAGGCTGAGATGTGCAGAAGACACACTCCCTCTTGGCCCCCTGGCCAGCCGGCTCCGTGCTAGAAAGCCATCTCAGCACTAGCCAGCCGAGTCTGATTTACCTCTCACAGCTTACCATCCCCAAGTCAGTTCTTATAATTGTGTCCTTTTCCAGCACTGGTAATTCTCTAACACCCTCTGGTTGACCTGCAGGTCAGGTTGGTTCTGACACTTAACTACCCAGAGTTAGCGCAGACCCTGTACGTGGACGGCTCAGGGGATTTGGTCACCGAGCGCCTCGGAGACGCTTGTGGACACATTGCTTTATCAGGACGTGGGGAGCAGGTCCCGTTGTGAGGCCTGGTTTACTGAAGGTCCAGTGGAATTTGGGATATTTACTGCCAGGTAGGAAAGTGGTTTAGGCAGATCTCAGAAGCCTTTAGTGAACTGTTTAAATATCCCAAGTGTGGGAGTTCCCACCATGGCGCAGTGGCTAACGAACCCAACTAGTATCCATGAGGATGCAGGTTTGATCCCTGGCCTTTTTCAGCGGGTTAAGGATTCGGCGTTGCTGTGAGCTGTGGTGTAAGTTGCAGACACGGCTTGGATCTGGTGGTGTTGGCTGTGGCTGTGGTGTAGGCCGGCGGCTACAACTCTGATTCGACCCCTAGCCTGGGAACCTCCATATGCCGCGGGTATAGCCCTAAAAAGCAAAATAAATAAATAAGCAAATAAATAAATATCCCAAGTGCTTCTGAAATTAAAGTACAGGGCTGAAGTTAGTTCCCTTGTGGCTCAGCAGGTCAAGGATCCCACATTGTCACTGCAGCGGCTTGGGGGTCCCTGCTGTGGTGTGGGTTCGATCCCTGGCCCGGGAACTCCCACATGCGGGGCATGGCCAAAAAAAAAAAAAAAAGAGTAATGTAAGTATGATCGTTGAAATCCTTGGCATTAGTGTGGGTTCAGTCTCCCCTCTGGAGGTGGGGCTGAAGCTCTGACTGTCTAATAATCACATGCTCGGTTCCTCTGGCGACCGGCCCCCATCCAGAGCCTGTCTAGGGCCCCAAAGAATCATCTTATTAGCATAAACTCAGCCTAGTGCAAAGGGGCGCGTTATGAATAGTGACAGACACTCCTACACTTGGGAAATAACAAGGATTTTAGGAGCACTGTGCCAGGAATCGGGGACAAAGACTGGATCTGTATGTATTTTTTATTATCTTGCTGGAATGCATCATATTAATAGAAAAAAAGGGCAAAACTACATGAGCACTCATGTCTCCAGAAAAGCAAAATCCAATATTATTCATGATTAAAAACAAGCAAAAAATAAACACCTTTCAGTATAGTGGGTATTGAGAACTTTTTCAGTGTAACCTGAGCATCTGTGGAAAAGCCCACAGCTCATGTGCTTAGTGGTGAAAAAAATGAATGCTCTTTCCTTTAGATCAGGAACAAGACAAAGGAAAAAAAAGGGGGGCATCCAGATTTATAAAAAATAAAACTGTCAGTCACAGGTGACAGTCTTACATGTCAGTAATCCCATTATTATATACACACACAAACCTGCGAGAACTAATGCATTCAGCAGGGTCTCAAGACACAAGATCAATATATGGAAATCAATTTTACTTCTATATAGGAGTACTGAGCAGTCTGCAAATAAATACGATTTCATTCATCAGAGCATCAAAAAGAATTAAGTATTTAGTAATAAATTTAACCAAAAATTACCATTCTTGTTTGCTGAAAACCACAAAGCATTGATGAGAGAAATTAAAGCTTTAAATGATTGTTCCATGGCCCTGGGTTGGAAGATTCAGTATTGTCAGGATGTCAGTTCTCACCCCATTGATTATAAGCTCAATGCACTCTCTGTCAAAATCCTGCCCTGGAGGAGTTCCCGTCGTGGCTTGGTTAACGAATCCGACTAGGAGCCGTGAGGTTGCAGGTTCGATCCCTGGCCTTGCTCAGTGGGTTAAGGATCTGGCGTTGCCATGAGCTGTGGTGTAGGTCGCAGATGTAGCTCAGATCCCGCATGGCTGTGGCCACGGTGTAGGCCAGCGGCTACAGCTCCGATTAGATCCCTAGCCTGGGAAACTCCATATGCCACAGGTGCGGCCCTAAAAAAGACAAAAAAAAAAAAAAAAAATCCCGGCTGGAGGAGTTCCCGTCGTGGCACAGAGGAAACAAATCTGACTAGGAGCCATGAGCTCCGATCAGACCCCTAGCCTGGGAACCTCCATATGCTGCAGGTACAGCCCTAAAAAGGAAAAAAAAAAAAAAAAGATACTTTGGGATATCTTCTTGACTCTGATAGATCAATCCATACAAGTGCTCATCTGTCCTTTTGGTTAAAGATTTTTAAATTTTTGGAGTTCCTGTCATGGCTTAGTGGTTAACGAATCTGACTAGGAGCCATGAGGTTGTAGGATTGGTCCCTGGCCTCGCTCAGTGGGTTAAGGATCTGGCATTGCCATGAGCTGCAGTGTAGGTTGCAGACACGGCTTGGATCCCGCGTTCATGTGGCTGTGGCGAGAGCTGGCAGCTACAGCTCCTGTTAGACCCCTAGCCTGGGAACCTCCATGTACCCCGAGTGCGGTCCTAGAAAAGGCTAATAATAATGATAATAATAATAAATAAAATAAAAATACTTTTTTTAATTTGTAAAAATTTTTGGCTGCAGTGTGCAGTGGCTTAATGTGGGATCTCAGTTCCCAGAACAGGGATCAAACCCGGGCCGCAGCAGTGGAAGCACTGAATCCTAACCACTGGACCACCAGGGAACTCCCTGTCCTTTTAGTTAGAATATTTTTGCGTAGTAGAATTCAGGGCACCGAGAGAAGATCTGTTCCTGGATCCCAGTGGGGAGTAAATGAACACCGCTCCTTCATTCACGCTTAAAAACGATTGCCTTTGTTGTATCTCCAGGTTTATTTTCCTTTCTTTGGTCAGGCCTGTAAGCACGCATCAATTCCTGATCTAAACCAAGAGTAACCTGGGGAAAACTTGGGCATCTGCTCGGGTGTCCAAAACGGGCATCACACCCGCAGGATGTCACCCACTGAGCAAGGCCCATATCCTCATGGATCTTAGTCATGTTCATTAACCACTGAGCCATGAAGGGAACTCCCTGTATCTTTTTTTTTTCTTTTTAGGGCCGCACTCATGGCATATGGAGGTTCCCCAGGCTGGCAGGGCTTGATTCTGACTAGGCCGGGTCTGAGGGCCGTGTTGACATCGAGTTTCATCCTGGCTGAGTCACACGTGCCTCACCCCAACGGCAAGGGGCAAGTCTTGGCCCTGTTGTCGCACGAAGACACAAACACTCACCCAAGTCTAGAGCCAGTCAGCAGCACTGAGGTCAGGGCTCAGGTCAGCTCCGTCGAGTTCAGGTGTGGGCTCTGTCCTCTCCCTCGATTTCAGTGCGGGTCAGGCCCTGACGCCTTCTGTTGTCTGTGCCCTTGAGCGAAAATGCTTCTCCTGCAGCCTTACCTGCAGAGTAAGGCTTGGCATTCCTGTAACCTGACTGGCGAAGCCCTTTCCAGGACTTCTTACTGGAGCCTCCCCGGACTCGGTACAGAGGTTGGGAGACAGGCGTCAGCATCCACCTTATTGTAGCGCAGCCCTGAGCTCAGAGAACCGGGGGCCTGTCCAGGAGAGCGGAGTGGTGCCACAGCCAGCTTAAAGCAGGCTTCTTTTTCTGTCTTTTTTGTAATTAAAAAATTGGTTTTGAACTGAGGTATCGTTGATTTACGATGTTGTGTTAATTTCTGCGGCATGTGTGATTCAGCTGTACGTGTATGTACGCTCTTTAAAAATGTCCTCTTCTGGGGTTCCCGTCGTGGCGCAGTGGTTAACGAATCCGACTAGGAACCATGAGGTTGCGGGTTCGATCCCTGGCCTTGCTCAGTGGGTTAAGGATCCGGCGTTGCCGTAAGCCGTGGTGTAGGTTGCAGACGCGGCTCGGATCCCGCGTTGCTGTGGCTGTGGCGAAGGCCGGCGGCTACAGCTCCTGTTAGACCCCTAGCCTGGGAACCTCCATATGCCGCGGCTGCGGCCCTAGATAAGGCAAAAAGACTGAAAAAAAAATGTTCTCTTCTGTTATGGATGATCACAGGATTTTGGGACAGTTCTCTGTGCAGTGCAGTGGGACCTCGTTGATGATCACCTCCTCACATCTGCCAACCCCAGCTTCCCACTCCATGCCCCCCCGCTGCTCCCCGGCAACCACGAGCTTGTTCTCTAGGTTGTGAGTCTGTAGATAGGTCCATTTGTGTCTTATTTTAGATTCTACATATAATTGACATCATATGGTATTTGTCCTCTTTCCAACTTGCTTCACTTAGTATAATAATCTCTAGTTGCATCTATGTTGCTGCCAAATGGCATTGTTTTATTCTATTTTATGGCTAAGTAGTATTCCAGTGTCTATATGTACCACATCTTCTTTATCCATTCATCTCTCTATGGACATTTAGGTTGTTTGCATGTCCTAGCTATTGTGAATAGTGCTGCTATGAACACACGGGTGCCTGTATCTTTTTTTTTTCCTTAGGGCCACACCTGTGGCGGTGGCGTTCCCAGGCTAGGAGTCGAATCGGAGCTGTAGCTGCCGGCCTACACCACAGCCACAGCAACGCAGGATCTGAGCCGTGGCTGCGACCTACACCACAGCTCATAGTAATGCCGGATCTTTAACCCACTGAGCAAGGCCCATATCCTCATGGATCTTAGTCGTGTTCATTAACTACCGAGCCATGAAGGGAACTCCCTGTATCTTTTTTTTTCTTTTTTTCTTTTTAGGGCCACACTCATGGCATATGGAGGTTCCCAGGCTAGGGGTCCAGTCGGAGCTACAGCTGCCAGCCTACGCCACAGCCACAGCAACGCCAGATCCGAGCCACATCTGCAACCTACACCACAGCTCACAGCAATGCGAGATCATCAACCCACTGAGCAAGGCCAGGGATTGAACCCGCAGCCTCATCGTTCCTAGTTGGATTCGTTAACCACTGCGCCGCAATGGGAACTCCTCCCTGTATCTTTTTAAATTATAGTTTTGTCTGAATAAAGGCGCAGTAGTGGGATTGCTGGATATGATAACTCTCTTAGTTTTCTTTCTTTCTGTCTTTCTCTCTCTCTTTCCTTCTTTTCTTTTTGTTTTTTTCAGCCACATTCACAGCATGTGGAAGTTCTTGGGCCAGGGATTGAATCCAAGCCGTAAATGACCTATGCCGCAGCTGCAGCGATACTGAATCCTTTAGCCCTCTGCACCACAGTGGGAATTCCCACCCTTAGTTTTCTGAGGAACCTCCATACTGTCTTCCATAGCGGCTGTACCATTTACATTCCCAGCAACGGTGTAGGAGGGGTCCCTTTTCTCCACATCCTCACCCACGTTTATTTGTGGATTTTTTAATATTGGCCAGTCTAACCAGTGTGAGGTGGTACCTTATTGTAGTTCTTTCTTTCTTTCTTGGGTCACACCTGAAGTATATGGAAGTTCCCAGGCTAGGGGTCAAATTGGAGCTGCAGCTTCCAGCCTAGGTCACAGCCACAGCAACGCCAGATCTGACTCACATCTGCGACTTACACCACAGATTGTGGCAATGCCAGATCCCTAATCCACTGAGCAAGGCCAGGGATCGAACCCCTATCCTCATGGATGCTAGTTGGGTTCGTAAACTGCTGAGCCACAGCGAGAACTCCCCCTCATTGCAGTTTGGATTTGCATTCAGAACAGGCTTCTTTCCACTGTGCTTGGCCTGATGCCTCTCGACATAGCCTTTACCCAGGTGCTCAATAAATTCTAGTTGGATTAACTGGGATTCTCCCAGGGGAATTTAGAACATATGGCCTCTTCTTTCTTTGATCCAGTCTAAGGGGATTTCGTCACTGAGCGCCTCGGAGACGCTTGTGGATGCATTGCTTTCTCAGGTCATGGAGAGCAGGTCCCATTGTGAGGCCTGGTTTATTGAAGGTTCAGTGGGACTTGGGATGTTTATTACCAGGTAGGAGAGTGGTTTAGGCAGATCTCAGAAGCCTTTAGGAGGGAGTAAATTGCTTAAATATCCCAAGTGCCTCTGAAATTAAAGTGCAGGGCCGAGCTGCCAAGTGGGTGAAGCGGCCCTGCAGGCCCCGCACTAGCTGACTCTGTTTCATTTGTGTCCGTCTCCAGCCTTGTGCTCCTCCATGCAGATTTCTTTCCACTTGTCTCTCTGCGATATTGGAAACAGCAAGGTGGCCACAGAAAGGCCAATTTAAACCCACTTGAGCCTGCAAGTATTAACACTTAACGCTTAGAAATGGGGAAAATGGCAGAGCCTGCTGCAGGGTCTCGTTGCACTCTCTCTCTCTCT
>PVHT021183562.1:431214-492485 GCA_004024745.2 Catagonus wagneri | reverse complement strand
CTCTCTCTCTCTCTTTTTTTTTTTTTTTTTTTTGGTCTTTTTAGAGTTGCATCTGCGGCATACTGAGGTTCCCAGGCTAGGGGTCAAATCGCAGCTGTAGCCACCGGCCTACACCACAGCCACAGCAACGCCAGATCCAAGCTGTGACTGCAACCTACACCACAGCTCACAGCAATGCCAGATCCTTAACCCACTGAGCAAGGCCAGGGATTGAACCTGCATCCTCATGGATACTGGTCAGATTTGCTTCCTCTGAGCCACCATGGGAACTCCCACACTTTTATTTAAGAAAGTCAAATTATTGCACCACATTACAAATGTACTAAATGCCAGTGAATGGTACACTTTAAAATTGTCAATGCTGGGAGTTCCTGTTGTGGCACAGTGGAAACAAATCTGACTAGTATCCATGAGGATGCAGGTTCGATCCCTGGCCTTGCTCAGTGGGTTAAGGATCCGGCATTGCCGTGAGCTGTGGTGTAGGTGGCAGGCACGGCTCAGATCCCGCGTTGCTGTGGCTGTGGTGTAGGCCCGCAGCTGTAGCTCTGATTCAACCCCTAGCCTGGGAATCTCCTTGTGCTGCTAGTGCAGCCCTAAAAAGCAAAAAAAAAAAAAGAAGAAGAAGAAGAAGGAAGACATTCTTGGCAAATGTAAATATTTGGATCTGGACTAAATATTAGTTGATTAGATAGATTATTAGATGATCTTATAGACTTACTTTTAATTTTAAGATGTATGATTATGATTTGATTATATATGAAATCATCCTTATAAATTGGTTATGTATGAAATGATTATATGTAAAATTACCTCTAAAGCGTGAGGCTTTATGCTGATATAGCTGTATTTTTTTTGGTCACACCCATGGCAAATGGACAGTCCCGGGTCAGGAATCAAACCTGCACCATGCGGCTACTGAGCTGCAGCAGTGACAACACCTTAACCGCCTGTGCTGCAAGGGAACTCCAGTGCTGCTATATTTAGAGGTGAAGTGTCATGATGTTTACAATAGGCTCTGAAATTTTACAACAAAAATATAGGGGGAAAAAAAAGGAGTATGTATGGCAGAATACACCCCAAAGAGGTCAGATCGCTCTTTTCGTGACTCTCCTCTGACATCCTTGCTGGTCTGTCCCCGACCCCCGCTGCCCTCCCCACCCCCGCCCCCGCCTGCCTGCCTCGGCTGCTTCCTCACTCTTGCTCCTAGATCAGGTATCACCGAAGAATTTCTTGAAATGGAGCTGACATGCTTGTCCTGCACTTTGATTTTACCCAGCCCACTTGGCCTCCCACCACCTGCTGTCTGCACCGGATTCCGCCACACCCCTCATAGCACGGAATTCCTTGCACCCGCCAATGTGAGTCCAGTGGGGACCTGCCCCCTGCCTTCCTCCATCAGCTCCTCTCCTTCGGCTCCGGCTCCGGGCTGTGCTGGACTGACCAGGGCCCCTCCTTTGTCGCCACCTGATGGTCCGTCAGCTCCTGGGCTCTCCCAGGTCTTAGTCCAAGACATGTAGGAGTTTCCCAGAGTTCTTACCACAGCAGAGGTTTATTCTCTCCCTGTTCTGGAAAGCAGACCAAATTGAAAGTGTGGGTGGGGTTCGCTCCTTCCCAAGAGTGTAGGGGAGGGTCCTCCTCGCCTCCTCCAGCTTCGGGGGCTTCAGCTGCTCCTGGGCTGTGTCCACATCACTCGGTCCGTCCCTCGGACTTCGTGTGGCCTCTTCTCCTGCCGCCTGTCTCTTATAAGGGCACTTGTTGCTGGGACTTCGGCCCAACCTGATAATCCAGCCTGATCTTACTTTGAGATCCTTAATTTAATGGCATCTGCGTAGAATAAGGTCACTCTCACAGCTTCCAGGAAGTGGACAGATTTGGAGGGGCTGGGGAGACACCGTTCAAAAAGTGTGTCGGGGTCCAGCTGAAACTTGGACTGTCTGACTGCGGTCTCCCCTTCCACCCCAGCCCCTCCTCCTCACCTGGTAAAACTCTTCCGATCTTGAGCACAAACGGAAGGCCATTTTTCTCAAGGCCGCTGCCCCCATTTGTCTCAGCTCCCAGATGGCCCAGAAAGGGAGTCCACGTTCCTGGTCTCCCGCCACGAGCCCCCGGCTGGGCTCTGGGCCCTCTGAGCCTGAGCCTGCCTCCCGAGGGGCTCCCTGGCCATGGCTGTGGCCTTAGCCGTGATGGAGCCTCTGAGTGCTCCACCTCTTTACCACGATTCCCGGCTTTATGGCCTTCCACTCCCTCCTGCCCTGTAACAGCTCCCCTCTGGGAACGCGTGGGTCAGCTAGGGGTCTGTACCAGGGGAGGGTGGGCCCCTCACTAGCTGCCAGACAGTTTGGAGTAAAGCGCCTTTTCTCCAGGCCTTGGGGGCTTAGCCGTGGAGGGTGGCAGCTGGTGGGGGAAGGAGTTCCCGTCATGGCTCGGCTGTTAATAAACCTGACTAGCATCCATGAGGATGCGGGTTTGATTCCTGACCTCTCTCAGTGGGTTAAGGATCCAGTGTTGCTGGGAGCTGTGGTGTAGGTTGCGGATGTGGCTTGGATCCTGCATTGCTGTGCCTGTGGCATAAGCCGGCGGCTACAGCTCCGATTCAGCGCTGGCCTGGGAACCTCCATAGGCTGAGGGTGTGGACCTAAAAAGACAACAAAAAAGAGCCGGTGGGGGCGGGTGTGCCATGACCTCCACGGGTGGAGGTCCTTCCAGCGAGGGCGGGCAGGGCCTTTCTTCTCTCGAGACTCTGTCTGCTTTGAGGGCGAGACCACGGGGCGGGCACAGGGTTCGCAAAGCTCCAGGGCCTCTGGCCCTCTGCACAGGCTCCCCTTTGCAGCGTGGCTGAGGTTTCCTCGTGGGAATCTCCGTCAGTGACCTGGAAGGGCCCTGCCGCCAAGCGCCGGGTGACAAGGCTCCACACCCGCAGCTTCCTGGCCGGAGGGGGTGTGCAGGTGTGCAGACGACGTCCTACGTGGGTGAATTATGATGGGGGAGAGCATTTCTCCCAAACTTAATTACCAGCTTCTGGAGAGGAAACCATCACGACAGGACAGAACCTTTGCTTTTTTTTGGGGGGGGGGCACACTCTAAGCCTGGGGGTTTGTTGGGGAAAAGCCACCCTGTCAGTGGCTTGATTGCCTTCATCTCAGGAAGCCTCAGAGGTACTCCCTGCCTCGCTCGAGATGTGGAGTTAATCCTTTAGGCCAGGAGGGAAGTGCCTTCATGGGTGGGTCTGCAGGGAAACACCCTAGAATGGTTCCCCCCCCATGCAGAATGGGGAGCCGCATATGGCTTTCTTTTTTTTTTTTTTTCCAAAGGCCATGGCCCTCCTTCTGCAGGACAACTTCCCGCAGAGAGAGCAGGAAAGGGGCAGGCAAGACAGAAGCCACAGAACTTGTGTAACCTAACCTTGGAGGTGACATCCCATTGCTTGTGTGTGTGTGTGTTCTCTTCGTTAGAAACAGTCCCCTCGGTCCAGCCGGCCCTCCAGTGGCAGAGATTACAGCGAACACGGCCCGGGCCACTGTGGGGCCGCCTGCCAGCTCACTGCCTGTGGGAACGCGTGCGTCTTGGGGGAGCGTGACTTGGGTTCTGCGGGAGCTGTTAACAGTGGCAGGTTTCTAGGTCAGAAGCATCCTTTCTGGCTGTCTGGAAGAGGCAGGCCCTCTGGGTGGCCCATTAATTTCTTTGACTTTATCGTACTGTACGCTTTGCAGACAACTTGCTTCTGCCTATCATAGAGCGTTAAAATCCACACATTCCAGATCTGTATAACAGCAGGTCGCAGCACCGATAAGGAACCGCCAGCTCTACCATGTCAGCGTGAAGAGTTGTCTGCCGGCGGCTGTAGGTTTGCGGAGGGGGGGCTCTGCCCCAAAGATGGGTGGGGTGACACGTCATCCTCCAGGGCGGCTGGGCCAGACCCCGTTAATGCAGCCGCTGGCTCGTCCTTACCCCGGAGGAATCAGTGTCCTCCCCAGTGGTTCTCTGGGAGCGATGACTCCGCCAGGCTCGGCCCCAGCTGGAGGGGACAAGCCTGCTCGGGGCCAGGCCAGCTCCTGAGGCCGCTGGGCAGAGAGCTGGCCCCTGAGCAGGACTCAGGCCACTCTCTTCTCTTCCCCCTTTTTTAAAAATTACTCCATAAATTTTATTACATTTATAGTTGTACAACTCTCTTCCCTTTTTTTTTTTCTAATGGATCTTAATTCAAAAAAAATTTACAAATCAGACAAGCTGAAATTATTGCCCAAACGTGAGATAAATGGATGCAGGGCCCTCCTACTGCAGAGATCAGATCAGCTGACTTCTGTTGTCACTGTAGCGGTGAGAACAGGGTGATTTATCAAAACGTATGGATCCAGAGAGTCAAAGTAAAGATGGTTACTGGAGTACAGGAATCAGTTACAGGCTTAGGGTTCAGAACTGCCGGCCCTAGCTGTTCTTTGGAGGCTCCACGGAGCTAAAAAGAGCTGGCGGGATGGGCTGGAAGAAAGGAATCTGGGTAGGAGACATCAGGGAAGGTCACGGCGGCAGGCTCCACTCTCGCTCACGGCCAGAACTGGAAGCTTGGTCCCGGATGGCTGGCTGGTCCTCGATGCTTTCAGTGGTCTCTGGATTTTTGCAAAGTCTTATTTAGGAAGAAACGTTTCCGTTGATGCAGATGAGGAATGTGTCTCCAACATTTTTACAAACTTCTTAGAACCTAATGGATTTGGTTTGTGAGTCCCTTTCGGGTGAGTCCCAGAGCAGCTCCTGGTTGGAAAGTGTGCAGCATTTCATGGAGAGAGCACGCTTGTATCTGATATTTTCCGGTTCGTTTCCAGTATCTGGGACTTATTCAAACCACCAGCCGCTGTATCAGGAAAGAACATATCCGAGTTCTGACTTTTGGTCAGGGCGCGCTGCATGTTGTCATCTCAAGTGGTTTCAGTGTTTGATGAACAAGTCACGTTTTTGGTAAAATGCAGTGAAATCTGGCCGGGGCTCTGAGAAGTCCGGCTGGCATGCGCACGTCCCAGGAGTCAGCAATGCAGAGGTGGAGGGAAATCCCAGGCGTTTCCAATTCCAAGGGTGACCCTGTAACCACTGCATATGTTGTCTCCCCGGCTGCCAGCAGATCCCACTGGCTTTGTGAAGACCGGTCCTCATCACCGGCACTGCCGCCGCCCTGGTCCAGGCCGCCGTCTGTCCCAGGGATCATTGTCACCGCCTCTGAACTTGTTTCTCAGCCTCTGTTCTTCAGAATCTTCTCAGCACAGCAAAACCAAACTTAAGTCGGGTCACATCTTCCATCTTCATAAAATTTGATGACAGCCGCATATTTCTCTCTCTGCCAGAAAAGGAGAGGGACGGGCCAAGGGTGCAAATTTCCGCAACAGTCAAGTGACAGTGTCCCAGCAGCAGCCTCTCGAGGCCGACAGCCAGCATCCAACCTGACCTCCCGCCACTCCCAGCGCCTGACAGTGCTTCTCTTCCCTTTTTTGAACAGGACGTATTTTAAAGCAGCCTGCAAGTTCCCTGGTGGCTCAGCAGGTTAAGGATCTGGTGTTTTCACTCTGGTTACTGCTGTAGTGCGAGTTCAGTCCCAGGCCTGGGAACCTGGGAACTTCTGCATGCTGCAGGTGTGTAGAAAAAGAAAGAAAGAAGGAGAGGAAGGAAGGAAGGGGAAAGAAAGGAAAGGAAAGAAAGAAAGGGAAAGAAAAGAAATGAAAGAAAGACAACTATAAATGTAATAAAATTCATTGAGTAATTACAAAAAAGGGAAATGAAAGAAACTGGCAGGATTGCAGACATCACAGCCAGGGGAAGTTACCAGACTCCTCCTCCCTCATCCCCACCCCTCAGAACAAAACAAACAAACTTAACTTTTCTTCTGATCTTGAATGCTGACTGTTGGTGTGGGCTTGCTGTGCAGGGGAGAGGGGCAGTGTGTGTGTGTGGTGAGGCTGGGACGGTGGTTGATGGAGCTGGAAAGGACAGAGGAGCTTTCATTCCAGGAGTGTCTCCCGTCAGGGATGCAGCTGTGGATACAGGGCGCTGACGGAGCCCCGCCGTTCCTCTGCAGTGGGTTGTACAGACAGGCAGCCTCCTTGGTCCCTTGTGGGGGGCAGCGGAGCGGGAGCCTTACAGAGGGGACCGGCTCTCCCTGTCCCCACGCCCCCAGTGTCATGAGTGGGAGGGGGGCCTTCGGGAGGTAATTATGCTTAGATGAGGCTCTGCGATGGAGTCCCCACGATGGGACCTGTGCTTTTATAAGAAGGGACCTCGGGGCGTGCTCGCTCTCTCTGCCACCTGCAGGTCTGTGCTGTACACAAGCTCGGGGGCCCAGCGCAGCCGCAACGCTGGAGCAGAGACAGGCTTACTGCGGGCCGTGCAAGGACGGGTAGCCCGTGCTGTCAAAACCCCTGGCTCCCCCTGCTGCTTTTCGAGGAGAGGTTTCTCTGGCAAAATTTGGGGTGAGGGCTGCAGAGGGTGTGACTTTCTTCTGATTGGCTGGCGGTGGGCTAACAGGGCGGGGCCTGAACATCCTCCACCTGAAGGGGGCCTTGGTTCCTGCGAAGAACTCCAGGGGGTCCTTACCAGTACTCCTTGAGGAGGAACCAGGACCCTGCCCCAAGCCCGCACTGTTGTTTCTTCCCTCTCTCCCCCGCTTCGCTGCGTGCAGAACTTCCCGGGGCCCGGGACTGAACCTGCGCCACAGCAGCAGCCTCAGCCACAGCAGTGACAGCACCAGCGCCTCAACCCTCTGAGCCTCCAGGGAACTCAGCTCTGTTGTTTCTTGACTCCGCCTCCTAGTTTCTGTCTTCCCTCCCTTCCTTGATTAGTGAGTGTTTGAATCTGCCCTCAGGGAAGTTCAAGGAGGCGGAAGGAGGCCTATTTCTTACTAATAAGAAGTGGGGGGTGGGTACAGGAAGGGCTTGTACCCGGGAGGGCCCTGCAGAGTCCTGCTTGCTCCAGACACAGCTAGAAGTCAGCCAGGAAGGGAGCTCTCTCCAGACCCCAGCCATGCTGCCTCCTTGATCTCGGACTTCCAGCGTCCAGGTCTGTGTAAAATGAACTTGTTTAAGTCCCCCAGTCTGTGGCATTTTGTTATGGTGGCTGAACAGAGAGCCTTTCTGGCCACCCCTCAGGAAGCTTCTCCCATGCCTGGTGGCAGCCGAGGTTCGGTAAGGAGCCATAGCTGCAGGCCTACACCACAGCCACGGCAACAGTGGGTCCTTAACCCACTGAGCAAGGCCAGGAATTGAACCCACATCCTCATGGATACTAGTTGGGTTCTTAACCCTGCTGAGTCACAGTGGCAACTCCAGAGGTTGCTTGTTGTTCAGCAGAGGTCGGGGTGAAGGGACAGTAACTGGGTCGTTAGTCCCTGACACTTGGTGGCCTCCCGTGGTGGAGAGGAAGGCACAGAGGTCGCTCCTGGGCCAGGCTAAGTAGGCAGCTTTGGGCAGTGATTGTGATCTTCCGGTGGCCGGCTGCCAGCTCTGCCCCGCCCGAGACCTTGAGGGCCTCTGGCGGCCTCAGCCGGGGAGAGCAGCCACCCGTCTGGGACTGAAGCGTGGCCGTCCCCAGCCTGGGGGCAGCCCTCAGCCCTGATCCCTGTGACTTCAGCAAGGACCCCCAGAGAGTGGTCTCTCTGTCCAGGCTCCCTGGGGCCCCCAGAGTGGGGCGGAGCCAGTCGTCCCAGGGCCCCCGGGGCCTCAGAGGGCAGGCAGCCCCCCAGCCGCCAGCCACACCAGAGTGCACCTTCCCCAGAGAGGTTCCCTGTATCACTAAACTATTCCTGCCCTGCCCACACCCGATTATGCTTATTTTCCTCCACTGCTCGCCTCTGAGCAGGGGCGGAGGAGGGAACAAAAAAGGGAAACTGATTTGCTCTCATTGTGTCCACAAAATGCACACTTTCTTTGTGTGGTGGAAGCGTCTGGGAGTCTGAGCTTTGAAAGCTTGTCTTAAATAGTCTAATTGCCTGATCTCAATCCTGGCTGGGCGTCTAGCATGTGTCTTTTCGCGGACTGGAATCTGGAGAGGCAGCGGCAGGGGTGGGGTGGAGTGGTGGTGCGGGCTGCCTAACTGATGGATATTTTTAGTAAATCAAAGTTTGCTTTTCTGGGTCGAGTCTCTTCTTTCTCATCACCACCTCCCAACCTGTGGCATGTGATCCTGTCACTTCCCATTGCCTCTAGGACCTGGCATGAGGCCACCCTGGTGCTGCTGAATTAGCTACAGGATCAACAGCACAAACTGGACAATGTTCCTGGAGAAGCCAGGCTAAGGGACCACCCACCCCTGTTCCCAGGGAAGAGGATGTGTGTTTATTGAACTCCTGTTTGTGCCGGAGATGGGGCCAGAGGCTTCATGTGAGTCAGCCGCTCTCAAAATGGCATTATTTCATTCTTTTTCTTTTTGGCCTCACCTATGGCATGCAGAAATTCCCAGGTTAGGGACTGAACCCGCACTACAGCAGCAATCCAAGCTGCTGCAGTGACAATGCCAGATCCTTTACCCTCTGAGCTACATGGTAACTCCTGTTCTTTTTTATGGCTGAGTAATATTCCATTGTGTATAATGTATTTTATATGCCACGTCTTCTTAAGCCAAGCACCTGTTGTTTCCGTGTCTTGTAAATGGTGTCAAGCTGCCTTTTTTTTTTTTTAAGGACCGCACCCACGGCATATGGAGGTTCCCAGGCTAAGGGTCCAATTGGAGCTGTAGCCTCTGGCCTGCGCCACAGCCACAGCAACACAGGATCTGAGCCGCGTCTGCGACCTGCACCACAGCCACAGCAACGCCAGATCCTTAACCCACTGAGTGAGGCCAGGGATCGAACCTGTGTTCTCATGGATGCTAGTTGGGTTCATTAACTGCCGAGCCACGATGGGAACTCCTCAAGCTGCCTTCTTGATTCGCCTCTGCTGAGCTCCTGATTTCACATCCATCCCCCAGGCTCCCCCTCTCAGCGAAGGGCACCCCCGCTGCCCTGTTGCTCAGCCCGCAGCCCGGGAGCCACATTTGATTCCTTCTCTCTTGCCCTTCACTCGGCCCTGAGCAGGTCCCGTGGGCTCCTCCCGCCCGACAGACCCCAACCCAATTCCTCGCTCCACCTCCTCGGGCCTCCCCGCCTCCCCTCCCCACCAGCCACAAAGTGATCCCCTAAAAGGGATCCTAGCACCTCGCTTGCTGCAACTCCCACTGCCCCCGAAAACCCCCCGCGACCCAGTCCCCGTCTCCCCATGGCCCTCGCCTCCAGGCTCCGGCGACTGCTGTTCTGACTGCTTGAAACCGGCTGCCCCTTTTCGCGTGGTGTCCCCTCACCCGGGTCTGAATCAGCCTCCTTACAGAGGCCTTGTCGCCCACGCCGCCCCCAGTCGCCAGCCAGCACAGCCCCTGGTCTCGGGCCGCCCCGCGGGGGCGCGAAGCCGTGCTCATCGTTGTCGCTAGCTGCTGGGCCCTCAAGCTCACTCTCCATCACTCTGCCTCTGTCTGCGTCTCTGGCTGATTCGCCCTCTGTCCTTGGCTCTGCCCTCCTGCCCCCGGCTCTCCGCTCTTTCTCCCCGGGCCCCCCTCTTTTGAGTGGAGGGTGGAAGCAGCAGAAGTTGGCCCCCCGGTCACGGGTCCGTCTCATGCTAAATTCGGGGACTTGCCGCTCTTGCTGTGGCCTCCACGGAGCAGGGGGCCCTCTGTGCTCCCTTACCTGGCCGGCCCCGACCCCACTGGGCACATCCTCCAGCGTGTTTCCTGTTGGACCCAGTGGTTCTGGGCTGCCCAGCTGGGTCCTTAGGTGCTTTTGGGTTTCAGACACACACCTCCTCTTGCAGCTCAGGGAGCCAGTGAAGCTGGTCCTGGGGAAGAGCCGGCGGCCTCATGGGGTAGGAGCTGGCGGCCAGCTCGCCTCTGTTGGAGGGCAGAGGGCCGATATGGGGTGAGCTTTGCCCAGGGCGCATCCAGGGGCTTCAGGGTGGTCTCACCTTGACCCAGGTCTGTCCTGAGCCAAGTGTGAGGACCTTGGCTGGGGTCCACCTGTTTCCTCTGCTCCCTCCGCTCACTACAGAGCAGCAGCAGCAGCAGCTAACCCAAACCCCAGCGAGCCTGGACCCTCGGCACGATCCCACCTAATTACAGGGCAGGAGAGCCCATCGGCCCTGCCTTTAATATCTCTAATTATAGCTGCAGCTTCGAGCGCAATTTCCCCTTAGTCTGCTTCATGCAGACACGCAGTCCCCCGTCTCCCGCTTCTAACTTTAAACTTTTTGCTTCTTGGCCGGGGTGGGGGGCAGTTTTGTGAGTGGGCGCCTGAACTGTGCCCCTCTCCCCGGGTCTGCATGTGAAAGCCCTACCTCGGCACCTCAGGATGTGACTATTTGAAGACAGATTTTTTTTTTTTTTTTTTTGGTTCTTGTTGTTGTTGAGCCTGCAGCAAGCAGAAGTTCCCAGGCCAAGGATGGAACCTGAGACACAGCGGCAACCTGAGCCCCTGCAGTGACACCGGATCCATAACTGCCAAGCTAGGGAAAGCCTCATCTTTTTTTAAGGTTCTACATTTGAGTGCTACTGTGCAGTATTTGTTGTTTTCTGATTTTTTTCTCTTAGTGTGATGCCCTCCAGACCTATCCATGTTGTCGCAAATGGCAGGATTTCCTTCCTTTTTTTGGTGGGGGGGGTGTCTAATCAGAGCTGTAGCCACCAGCCTATGCCACAGCCACAGCAACACCAGATCCGAGCCGCGTCTGCAACCTACACCACAGCTCATGGCCACGCCGGATCCTTAACCCACTGAGCAAGGCCAGGGATGGAACCTGCGTCTTCACAGATGCTAGTCAGATTTGTTTCCACTGAGCCACAACGGGAACTCCAGGATTTCCTTCTTTTTAAGGCAAAGGATATTCCATTATGTGTGTGTGATTTTCTTTATCTTCGCCTGTGGATGATGCTCAGGTTATTTCCATTCCTTGGCTAGCACACCCAAGGCTGCAGTGGACATGGAAATACATGGAATCAACAGAGTGATTTTGCTTTTCTCGTGTGTACACCCCGGAGTGGGACTTCTGGACCACACGGCAGTCATATGGGAAGTTTTAATTTTTCAGGGAACCGCTATCCTGTTTCCCATAGTGGCTGCACCAGCTTACGTTCCCACCAGTGGTGCCCAGACGACCCCTTTCTCCACATCGTCACCAACACGAGGCCATTTGGGGACTAGCCGTTCTCACAGGTGTGAGGTGAGAGCTCATCATGGTTTTGACTTGCATGTCCTCGCTAATTAGTGACGTTGAGCATCTTTTCACGTACCTGTCGGCCATTCGTACTTCTTCTTCAGGGAAAATGTCTATTTTGGTCCTTGGCCCCCTGCCCCCGCTTTTTTGGCTATGCCCGTGGCCTGCGGAAGTTTCCCGGCCGGGGATCGGACCCGAGCCGCTGCAGTAACAACACCAGAGTTCTAACCTGCTGAGCCTCAGGCCTTTTCCCATTTTTAAACTGGGTTATTTGGGTCTTTTTGCTATTGAGTTGTGTGAGTTCCTTGGTTGTGTTTGGTTATTAGCCCCTTACCGGGCACAGGGTTTGCAAATACAGTCTCCCGTCTCCTAGGCTGCCTTCTCATGTCGTCGGTGGTCTCCTTCGCTGTGAAGAAGCTTCTTATTTTTATTTGTTTGCTTTTCAGGGCCACACTTGCGGCATATGGAAGTTCCCAGTCTAGGGGCCAAATTGGTGCTATAGCTGCCGGCCTACACCACAGCCACAGCAACGGGGGATCCGAGCCGCGTCTGCGACCTGCACCACAGCTCACGGCAACGCCGGATCCTTAACCCACTGAGCGAGGCCACGGATTGAACCAGCATCCTCATGGATACTAGTTGGGTTTATTAGCACTGAGCCACAACAGGAACTCCTAGAAGCTTTTTAAATTCATGTCACCTCACTTGTTTCTCTTTTGCTCCTTTTGCTTTTGCAGCACGCCATTTCTTTTTCTTTCTTTCTTTTTTTTTTTTTAATTTTATGTCCGCACCAGGGCACATGGAAGTCCACGTCAGGGATTGAATCTGAGGCCCACCTGCGAGCACCGCCACAGCTGTGGCAACGTGGGGTCCTTTCACCCACTGCGCCGGGCCCATACCTCCAAACCCACACCTCTGCAGAGACCTGAGTCGCTGCCTAGATTCTGAACCCACTGCGCCACGGTGGGAACCCCCACGAGGCCGTTTCTATGAGGATGTCAGTCGGCGCCCGTCAGGGCAGGAGCAGCCAAGCTCGGCCCGTGTCTCCCCGAGTGTGGACGTCCCAGGCGACCTGGGAGGGGAGGAAGGGAGCAGAGCATGTGTGGACCTGATGGGTGGCTTCCGGGCCAAGGTGCTCTGGGCTCCGAGTCCCGCTCTCCCCGTGTCACAGTCACGCCCGCCAGCCGCCCCCATTGTTGGAGATCTTCTGGAGGTCACTGCCAAGTCTTGATGCCCTCAGTGGATTGTGGGCCAGGGGAGAAGCCAGGTGAGTGGACGGTGCCCGGCCCCGCGGGGCCACCCTCTGGAGGAACCGTGGGCACTGAACCTATTACTGGGGGGGGAGGGTGGGAGTAGCTGTGAAGACCAGTCACCAGGAAGACGAGCCCCAGGACGGACTGGAATCTACAGCCCTGAATCCACAGCTTAGGGTGTGACTGAGCCGGGAAGGCCTGGAGGGGTTGGGTGTGGGCAGGTCCCCAGGGCCCGGAGCTGCCCCATGCGAGGGCAGGATTTCTGCCCTGGGATGCCCCTATCATAACTGAGCTTGAGGAGTTCCCTTCGTGGCTCAGTGGTTAACGAATCCGACTAGGAACCATGAGGTTGCGGGTTCGATCCCTGACCTTGCTCAGTGGGTTAAGGATCCGGCATTGCCGTGAGCTGTGGTGTAGGTCGCAGACGCGGCTCGGATCCTGCGTTGCTGTGGCTACGGTGCAGGCCGGCAGCTACAGCTCCGATTAGACCCCTAGCCTGGGAACCTCCACATGTCGCAGGTGCGGCCCTAACATGACAAAAGACAAAAAAAAAAAAAAAAAAAAAAACTGAGCTTGGCAGCCCATTACCAGCAGGCTGTCTGTGGGATGTCGGGCCGTTCTCTGAGGGCTTGACTCCCTACCGTGCGTCTCTGGGATCCCATTCAGCCATCGCAACCCTGACCCGGGCCAGCCTGGGGAGGTCTGTGCACAGGCCTTTGATGCTCCCTGGCTCCTGTGAGCGGGCGAAGGGCGTGCTCCTTCCCCAGCGGAAATGCGGTGACACGTGTGCTGTGTGTCGCCTGGGGTCGCCCGGTGCAGACGCAGCCCCCCAGGCTTTCACTGGGGGCCAGTGGCGTGGGCATCTGCGCTGAGCAACAGTCTGAGTTCCAGAGCCTCTGACACGGGGTTGCTCACCATAAGCCGCATTGTCTGTCGAGCGGTGGAGGCTCCGAACCTGCCTTGTCAGCCCGGAAGGGAGGGTTCAAGTCCCCAGAGGCTGGCCTAGAACTTTTTTTTTTAGCGTAAAATAAATGGGGCTTTTATTTATGTGATTTGATTTTTTTCTTTTGATGGCCACACCCGTGGCGTGTGGAAGTACCTAGGCTAGGGGTCCAGTCGGAGCTGCAGCCTCCGGCCTACGCCACAGCCACGGCAATGCCAGATCCAAGCTGTGCCTGCGACCTACACCACAGCTCATGCCGGATCCTTAACCCACTGGGCAGGGCCAGGGATCAAACCTGCATCCTCATGGATATTATTCAGGTTCATTACCGCTGAGCCACGACAGGAACTCCAGGGTTTTTTCACTCAGCCTTTTCATTCAAAAGGTTTTTTTTTTTTTTTGAGTTCCCACCGTGGCGCATAGGAAAATAATCTGATTAGTATCCGTGAGGATGAGGGTTCGATCCCTGCCCTCGCTCACTGGGCTGGGCTCCAGCGTTGCCGTGAGCTGTGGTGTAGGTCGCAGATGCGGCTCGGACCCCTGTTGCTGTGGCTGTGGTGTAGACCAGCGGCCATAGCTCCAATTCAGCCCCTAGCCTAGGAATTTGCATATGCTGTGGGCGCAGCCATAAAAAGCCAAAAATAAATTTTTTTTAAATTGCAGTATAGTTGATTTACAATGTTGTATCAGTTTCAGGTGTACAGCAAAATTATATCTATATCTGTATCTATGTCTACATATCTATATATCTATCACCTATATCTATATAGTGTCACCTTACTGGGCTGCCATTTTTACTGGATATTCCAAATAAGACCCAATTCATTATCATCTCAAAACCTGATTAAAAAAAAAAAAGAGCCCTCTGCTTGGAGAACTATTGGGATCTGGGATGACGGATGGCTTTATTAGTATGCTCCAAATTTATATTTATCGAAGTAAACCAGCAGCCTAGGGGCACTTAATTAAGATTCTTTTTCTTCAGCTGGAGAAGAGATGATGGGAGAGAGGGAGCTTGTGACCCATATTCTAGGAGGAAATGTTAAGTCCCTGCAGTAACAGGCTACAGGCCCTCACGGGGGCTTGGTGGGTCACAGGCCAGGCACAGGGGCTGTCTGACCCTGGGGATCCCGGACTGGTCCCTGTCCCTCACAGTGTGAGCGTCTGCCTGTCAGAGCGGCAGCATTTATTCAGTGTCCGATCCACAGCACCCTCTGTGCTGTGTCTGCAAACACACAGGAGCACAGAGCAGCCAGAGTCCAGATCTGGAGTCTCCCCCTTGATCTGGGGCTCAGCCCCCGCCCCCATCCTGCAGCCACTGCTGCCCTCAGGTGCACAGGTGGGCGTCCTGGCCGCTTCCCTGTGCTGCCTGTTTCCTCACAGGCGGGGAGGGGGGCCAGGCCACGCCCTGGGGGCCGCGTGCAGAAGCACCCAGGGCAAGCTGGGTATAGCTTAGGGAGCCTGCCCTTGGGGGCGGTGCCAAGAGAGTTCGCACAAAGAAACCAGGTTTGGGGCAGGGACTCTTCGGATGGTGCGGTAGTGGGTATTTCATGGGGGGGAGGTCTGCAGAGTAAAAGCGGGGTGCAGAAGGCAGAGTGAGAAATGGCCCTGGCTGACCATGTGTCAGGCTGGGCTTAGAAACTGGGGTGCTTAGAGCCAGCCCCCCTCCTTTTCCCTGCCCTGATGCTGTAGGTATTCATCCATTCAAAACTTCGTGGAGTTCCCTGGTGGCCTGGTGGTGGGGGACTTGGTAGTCACTGCTGTGGCTCAGGTCACTGCCGCGGCTTGGGTTTGATCCCTGGCCCAGGGCATTTCTGCACCCCTCAGCTGTGAGCACCCCTCCCCCAAATTATCTGCTGGAGGTAGCTTGTGTCACTTACTGTTCAGGACATTTGGGGAAACACAGGTGAACACAAGAGATGAAAACCCTTGTCCAAGTTGGGAAGTGTATCTTTGCCTTCCCCCACCTGCCTCTTCCTCAAACCTCTCAAGGGACCTAGAAGGGGTCACGGCTCTCCCACCACATGCTGGGGCCTGGGGGGCCAGGCAGAGAGGGACCCATGTCCCGAAGAGGGAGCTGCAGACGGGGCCGGGCGCTGGGAGGTCATTGCCTCTCGGTAGGGGAAGATCCCACAGGAGACCGGATGTCAGGAGATCTTGCTCAAAAGGGACAGATTCTCGGGTGGTCTAGATGGAAGCCCCTCCTCCACCTTCCCACCCTGAGACTTGATATCCTGCTTCAGTCTTGCCTGAATGGAAACTGGGGAGGGGAGTCATTGGGCGGCTGCGTTTTCGAGATGATCCAGGGGTGTTGGGGAGCACCGAGGCCCCCGGGGTGGCTTCCCGGGTCAACTGGCAACTCGACTCTCTCAGGGAGGGAGCTTTGCTCCCAGGGTTGGGGGCTGAACTCTCTGGAGAGGGCCCGCCCCCCCAGGACCAGGTTTTGAACACAGTGATGACACGGGCACTGAGAGCTGCAGGCCTGGAGTTTGGAGGCTGGAAATGCAGTGCGCCCTTGAACAAGATAGTTCCCCTCTGTTTCCCCACCTGTGAAGCGGGGCTGTGAGCGTACGTGGGGAGCATCCTGCTTTGCAGTGCCCGGCAGTGGTGGCTCTCAAAGAAAGTATGTTCGTTTTCTCCCTCCCTCCTTCCCTTCCTTTCTTTTTAGGGCCGCACCCACGGAATATGGACGTTCCCAGGCTAGGGGTCTAATCGGAGCTGCAGCTGCTGGCCTACACCACAGCCACAGCAACGCAGGATCCGAGCTGCATCTATGACCTAGGCAGCAGCTTGCAGCAACACTGTATCCTTAACCCACTGAGCGAGGCCAGGGATTGAACCCGCATCCTCACGGAGGCTATGTCACGTTCTTAATGCGCTAAGCCACAGCAGGAACACCTGTGTCCATTTAACGTCACAGCTATAACAAATAACCACATGTGGAGGGGCTTAAAATCACAGAACTTTATCACTTTACCATTCTGGAGATCGGGAGTACAAAGTGCATCTCATGAGGCGAACATCAAGGTGCCAGCAGGGCTGTCCTCTTTCTGAAGGCTCTGGGGAGAGCCCATCCCCCTGCTCTTTTCAGCTTCCAGGGCCCCTGCGTTCCTTGGCTTATGGCCTCTTCTGCCTTCAAAGCCAGCAATGGCTGGTCAAGTCTTTTTCATGCCGCCTTCCTCTTCCATATTTAAGAACTCATAATTACATGGGGCCAACCCACATAATCCAGGATGATCCTCCTGTGTTAAGGTCAGCCAGGAGTTCCCGCTGTGGCACAATGGGTTAAGGACCTGGCATGGCTGCAGCTGTGGCATTGGTCAAAGCTACGGCTCAGATTCAATCCCTGGCTGGAGAATTTCCATACGCCATGAGTGCAGCCAAAAACAGAGGAAAAAAAGAAAAAAAAGGATCAGCTGATTTACAACTTAATTCCACTTGTAACCTTAATCCCCTTTTGCTACATAAGGTGACATAGTCACAGATTCCAGGAATCAGGACATGTCATCTTTGGGAGACCATGATTCTGTTCAGCCCCGATGGCTACTCGCATACCCCTGTGGTGACCTGGAATACAGCTGGAGCAACTGTCCAGAAACAAAGCAGGTAATTTTTTTTTTTTTAAGTTGCCCTGCTAAAGCAAATTGAAATAAACCAGCCATGTGGACACAACAGCATATTTAGAATCCCGGGGACATCTCAGGGCATGCTGTAGGTGCTCAATAAATGGAATCTCATGATCATGTTAAACCAAGAGCTCGCCTTGGTCTCCAGCGCTGGGATGGGGTGCGCTTGGGAGGGTCCTGAGTCTGGTCTGTCCCCAGCTTCTCGGCCCGTCCACACGGGTGCACGCGCAGGCACAGACACAGCCCCCCGCTAACTTCTGCACGGAACCGGCAAGGCCGAGAGCTGTGCTCCCGGGTCCCACAAGCTGTGCGACAGAATGGCCTTTTGGCATAAATAAAAATAAACCCTAGACGTTTCTTTTCAGAGGATTAGCCTAAATGTTGTGAAACAGAAAGCATGAAAGAGCCATTGAAGAAGCAGCTCATGCCGCTTGCCAGCCGCCCTGCACAGCTCGCGGCTGCGTGTGGCTGCCGGTCCCGCCCGGCGAGGCTGCGGGTGATTTGCCCATGGTCGGTAAAGGCCGTTCTGACATTATTGGTGCTCCGCGCTCTGGCAAAGGACAATAGCCTATTGCCTCTTGATGTGCCGTCTGCTGCGGCAGTCGGAGCACATCAGATGGGGATTTCATTCACTGTAAACCGCACGTTGCTTTCTCTCTTCCCGCCCCAGGCCCCTGTGAACTCCAGAAGCATCCTTGAAGCCTTGAGCAGGTGGGTGTGGGGTCAAAGCTGCGACGCCCTGGGACACTCCGTGGGGGCCAGCGAGGGCGCAGGGAGGCCCCCGGGAGCCCGAGCACCACCGGGGTGGGGGCTGCACTGTGTCTCTGCTGGGGGCCGGAGGAGCCGGCCTCAGGCAAGCTGGACTGGCAGGTCGGGTGGGGCTGGCGGGTTCCCTGCTCTGCCCTTGGGTGACGTCTGCAGGGGGACCCGGATGGCAGCCCTCCAGCGGGTTCTATTGATCTTGCACAACGTTCTAAAAATATGGTAGACATTTTAAAATGACGTGACCGCACATGAGAAGCCCAGGTTTCTTACTCCCTTGAAATAACGGGGCCCACAGTCACATCAGACCAAACCCAACCGAATGTGCCCAGGGACCACCTTAGGGACTCAAAATAAGGACTCTGCTTTGTTATATTCTGCTGGGAATCCGGGCTGAGAACCGCTGGCCTCTAGGGCAGGGTCTTAGTTTGGGTTCCCTAGAAGTAGATTCTGAGACAAGGATTCAAGTACCAGTAGTGTGTGTGTTTTTGTCCGTGCCCACGGCACGCGTAAGTTCCCCGGCCTAGGACTGAATCTGAGCCACAGGAGTGACAGCGGTGAATCCTTAACCACTAGGCCGCCAGGGAACTCCACCAGTAGTTAATTTGGGAAGTGGCTCCAGGAATGTGGGCGGAGGAGGGCGGGAGGGAAGGCAGACAACATGGGGTGCGTGACAGAGCCGGCTGCAGGCTGGAGCTCAGGGAACTCTGGGAAAAGATGTAGAACATGCCAGGGGGTCCCCGCGGGGGAGGGGTACCTCTCTCTTCCTCGAGGGCTGCTTTGGGGGCCTGAATTCCCTGACGCTTCTGTCTTGCCCCTGGATGTTCGAGAGGAATCCCCACAGCCAGGAAAAAAAAAAAAAAGGCTCGGGCAGCGCTGCCTGTGTTCTCAGTGATCTGCCTTTGGGCGGAGAGAGGCGAGCTCCTGGGGGGGTGGGGGCGAGGCACCAGCGCGGCCGCCGCAGGTGCACGGTAACCAGAAAAGCCACAACCACTCGCCGTGAGGGGCCGGGCAGCGGGCTGTTATTTACGTGCACGCACAGGCTGCGTGCTAGAAGCACCCTACGAGGCAGGCTGTAAACCGATTTATAGCCCAGGACACCGAGGCGTGGGGAGGCTGTACCCGATGTTGCACGCCTGGGGATTCACAGGTTTTCTCTGAAAATCTGCAGCAGGGAGAGCAAGCAGGGTGGCGTGCGCTGAGCTTCGCTGCAGACAAAGGGCCGACAAAGGGAGAACAGGCTCTGAACGGAAGAGGCAGCTGGGTGGTCAGGCTCCGTGTCCTCCACTGTCTGCTCCAAAGCCGTCTGCTGGGCTCGAGCCTGCAGTGGCCACGGGCACGTCCCCCCTGCCCGTCTCAAAGCCCGCGTGCAAGAGGGCGGTGCCCGGAGGGGTGGGGACTACGCTTTTCCACCTTTGGAATTCTGGCCACCTCTCCAAATAAGCCATGCCAAACACGGCTCTGCCTTTTGGGGAGACCCCCATCTTCTCCCCTCCCCTTTGGCCTAAAATGCCAACCAGGTGCAAATGTGACACCCCTCCCCAACTCACCTGAAAGATGCACTTATATAAAGAGAGGAGCCACTTCATGCCTGAGAGTAGATGCAGCTTTCGCCCCGACAGCCAAGCCCGCAGTTGCTGCCCAAGTGTGTGACAGACGCAGGCACCCGGCAGAGACCCCCTCCCTCAGATATTTCCTTGGCCAGCCTGCTGTGGTGCCCACATTTCCCCGTCACTGTTTGTCACTCTTCGGCATGAAGATCTGGTCAGCATGTCCTTGTTTGATGCAAATTCGCTACGTAGCTGGAGTAAAGCGTTAACCCGCCAACACCAATTTATCATCGTTTTTCACATTAGCAGAGAGCAAGGCGATGAGGTAATGAAACATGGGCCAGGTGAATTTTGATCAAGAAGGAGCAGTAAAAGTAGAACGTGAGTCACTGCTGGGGAGAAATAGCCCCGAAGGTGGGGGAGGAGGGCTAGGCGCGCAGCAGAGGGCCAGGGGCGGAGGTCCTAGCTGGATGGGACAAGGGCTGGGTGGACCAGAATAAAGGTTTTCTCCTGGAGTTCTCGTGGCTCAGCAGGTTGAGAACCTGACTAGTATCCATGAGGATATGGGTTCAATCCCTGGCCTCGCTCAGGGGGTTAAGGATCTGGCGTTGCTGCAAGCTGCGGCTTAGAGCTCAGCTGTGGCTGTGGCGTGGACCCACAGCTGTAGCTATTTGACCTCTAGCCTGGGAACTTCCATATGCCACAGGTATGGCCCTAAGAAGGAAAAAAAAAGGGTTTTCTCCTCTCAAAAGCCCTCAGGTCATCTGTCTCATTTTACACGTGGCCAGAGGCTGGCACTTTTCCCAGCGGGGCCTCGCATGTCTGTGTCTGGTCAAGCGTGTCCCGCAAGGGCTCTTCCTGCCTGAGCCACACGCTGACATCCGAGCCTGGCTCTGGGAGCTGCTCATGGGGACCGCTGACCCCTCTCTGCCGTGGTAGACACCTCTCCAGAATCAAGGAGTGGAGGGAGGCTGGAGTTGGGGTGAAGGGGGTGCTTTCTTTACAGAGCTGGAAAGGGCCTAAATGAATCTGGGGTCACTCTCATTTCATAGCTGAGAAACTGGGGCCAGGGAGTCGCCCTAACTTGCACGTGTCACCCGCTGCATAATAGAAGGTCTGAGGTTAGAACAGTCAGATTGCGCTCCTGCTTCTCGGCTTGGAGGACAAGCCTGGGTCACAGACCAAATCTGAACTCAGTAAGCAAAGGGAAGCAGCTGCAGTTTCTGTCCAGAGAGGGCCAGCGGATGGGTTAGGGTTGCAAAGCGACATCATTGTGGGTGTGAAGGGGCTGGTGCAGAAGCCTACTGCTGCAGCAGGGGCAGTGACAGCGGCCGGAGGGAGGGCCCTAGCACCGGACAGAAGAGGGAGTCACCTCCCAGCGCCGACCTCCATCGTGCTCGGCAGGAGCTCGAGCAGCCCTCGGCCCACAGAGCTGGTGGCACCCGGATGTTTGAAAGCGGGAAGCGGTGAGGTTGTCAGGTTGGAGGGAGACGCAGCCCACCCCCTCGCACCACGCGGCCCTGGGCGCCCCGCCCCGGGCTGGGAGAGCGCAGCGCTGGGCCGTGGCCACGAGGTGGCGCCAGCGCGCCGAGGAAGCGCCGCGGCCGCCCCAGCCGCCGCTCCGCCGCCTCCTCCGAGGAAACAATGCGGCGCCTCCGGGCGTAACGCGGCGCGGGCCGGACGCCGGACACTGGGCGCGGGCAGCCGAGCGAGCGGGCGGCAGGGCGGGCGCCGGGCGCTGTCGCCCGGAGCCATGGGCGCGGCGCGGCGCGTGGCGGAGGAGCGGCGCGGCCCGGAGGCGCGGGGGGCCGGGGCGCGGGCCCGGGGCCGCCTCTAGCCGGCACCGAGGGCGCGGGCCCGGGCATGAGGGCGCCCGCGGCGGGGAGCCCGTCTGCGCGCCGCGGCGCCGTCCCGCCCAGCGAGCGAGCCCGAGCAGGCAGACGCGCGGCCGGCGGTCTGGGGGCGCGCCGTCTCCCGGCCCCCAAGATGTGAAGCCGGGAGGGCGGAGAAGCAGAGACGGCCCGGCCGGGCGCCCACCCTGCCCTCCGGCGGCCGCGCCGCTCCCTTTACCGTGCCCGCCGAGGCCGCGCCGACCCGGCTTCGGCCCGCAGCAGGTTCGCGGCCCGGACGCGGCGGGAGCAGGGCCCGGGACGGTGCGTCTGGCCTCGCCCGCGGCTCGTCGCCCAGACAAGTTTGAACAATGATGACCGTCAACCCCGATGGGAAGATAATGGTCAGAAGATGCCTGGTCACCCTGAGACCCTTTCGGTAAAGTTCTCTTTGTGTTGGCGCGGGGAGGTCTTTTTCTCCGAAGGGGCGCGGGGTCGGGGCGGGTGCGGTCAGTCCCTGCGGGGGTGCCCGTCCCGGGCGCAGAGGGGGCGGTTCGTGCTTGAGCCCTCGGCGGCGGCCCGAGGAGCAGGGAAAGCGATGGAGCTGGGGCTCCGGGTAGCCGGGGGAGGGCGTGTGATCCTGGGACGGGCACCGAGTTTGGGCTAGGCTGGAGGAGACTCGGGGCGCGAGGGTGGGAATGGGGGCAGGCATCGCCCACGCTGTGGTCCCGAGACCGGGAAGTCGCAGCAGCAGCCAGGGCGCCCCTCCCCTGCCCCTCGGGGTCCTTCCCCCCGCACCCCACCCGCGGATGGCCCCACCCCCGCGGCAAAGTTAGCGCTCAGCGCGGGGCGGCACCCCACCCGGCGGGCGGGCGCGTCGAGCCCGGAGTCGGCCCGCCCACCCCTCTGCCTGTGCTTTGACCTTTACCCCAGTCTTCTGCCAGCACCCTTATCTCGACGGGGTGCGGGCCTATCACCAAAGGGAGGGTCCCCGAAATTGGGGCAGGGACCCGCTCTGCTGGGCATTCGATCCGCTATCGCGGGCCTTGGAGAGGCTGGGGCAGGGGTTGGCGCTGTGGGTGGAAGGGCGGGGAGAGCGCGAAGACCGCCCCCCCCCCCAACCTCAGCGGTCGAGGCCAGTAGGGCTGTAACCTCTTGGGGATGGCTGGGCTCTGCTAGTCCCACCCCAGGGCAGCTCTCACCCCTCTCCAACACTGTAACTGCCAGGCCTGCAGCTGTGGTTGGGTGCCTGGCAGGGTGGGATTGCCTCCTGGCCCAGGGCCTGGGCAGCCAAGAGGGAGCACGGGCCGGGGGTGGGGGAAGGGGACTCACTCTGGTCGAGGCCACAGGTGGGGTCCGGTCGCTATAGTTGAGGAGACAGCCTTTAGAGTAGCAGGGGTCTTGCTGGAGCACCGCTGTCTGGAGGGGTGGGGGAGCAGAAGAGCTGGGGTTCCCCCAGGCTAGAGCCTTGAGCAGGTGACAACGCCTGCCCCCCCCCCATAAGTTTCCCCTGTGAAGCAGGTTGGAGGCAATTGTCTCTGGAAAGGGCCTCGTTCCTCCTGGAAAATCCTGACATTCTTGGCCCACCCAGGTGGCTGAGGGCGTCCTCGGCCCCATGTCTCTCACCCAGTGTTGACCCCTTCCTCAAGGCCATGGGAGGCTCAGACGCTGACCCTAGCTTGGCTGGGCATTTCGCTGCACGATTGGAGGTGGTGGCTGAGAGCCAGGACCACGGACAGCGCAAGCCCCTCTGCGCTCTCCCTCTGGATCCTGCCCGCGTGGCTCCTTCAGGCTCATCTGAAAGCGGAGTTCAGAGCCAGGGCTGCATGGGCTCCCCTCCCTGCCAGGTTACGTAACTCCCCCCAGGCCATCCCTAGGCCACCCAGAGACCACAGCCACCAGCGAGGTCTCCGAGCCCCCTTCAGATGGGCCGGGTAACGCCTTCAGCCTCCTCTCCCTACTTGTCAATCCTCAAGGGCAAACTAGGAGCCCTGTTCCCGCCCTTTTCCCACTGGTTTTCCCAGAGCCTCATTCCTTGGTTGCTTCTCGAAGGTTGTTTGAATGGATACCTGAATGGACAAAACCATTTTGACTTGCAGCTACTATAAATGGACCCAGGGCTGGGGCCCGACAGAGATGCAGATGAAATGTTTGGGGGCTTCAGGTCCCGGGCTGAAGGCCTAGGCTCTTTTCTCACAGCAGGTCTTTGGACGCTGGCAGCCCAGGTCCCCGGTTCTGAATACAACCCCATAGCTGGGGAAGGGGAGGGGGGAGTCGGGGACAAGACGTTTGAGGAGCTCCATCCTTGTCCCCGGGCTGGGAAGACACATTGCTGCTTTCTCCCAAGATCTTCCTGGGTGCGGGACCACGCTCCTGCTACGTTGTCCCTCTGGCTGCTGGCCTGAGACCAGCCTGACTTCGTCTTGGGGAGCCAGTGAGGGGTCCCGGGAGCTGGGGGAGCTGTGCTCCTTGTTGCCATCTTGCTGTCGTCTCCTGGGGGGAGCTTCCAGGGCCGTCTCTGCTTTGGGGTCCTGCCCCCCTCTGCTCTGACAGCTCCCTTTAAATACAGGTTGGGGATTTTGTTGTGCTCTTATTTTTTCCACAATTATGTGTTTTCTTTAATGGACCAAATTTTAATTAAATACTGCTCTGCCAGTTTCAAATAATGAAGATTAAAACGCACAAAGCAAGTCTTGCGTAGAGATATAAACAAATGTGGGGATGGCCGGTGGGGGTGGGGGCGGGAGGGCCGAGGTCGCTGGCGTGACTGGTGGGGCTCTGCATGGCGAGTCAGGAGATGAGATTCCCCACCCGGACCTGGTGTGTGTCGGGGGTGGCTCCCCTTTCAGACCTGTCAGCTCATCAAGGCCTCTGATGGATTCAAGGCCCCAGCCTCCACCTCTGGATACCCCAAGGCTGTGCTGGCTCAAGAATCTAGAATGAAAGAGGCAGGAACCTGGGGCCAAACTTGGGGGTGGGTTCCCTGCTGTCCCCTCGAGGACACCTTAGTGCTTGGCCCTGGGTAAGTCATCAAAAACCAAGTGTTGAAGGAATAAACAGCCATGTTTTGGCCACCTCCGTTCACCCCGTGACAGCACACACCCATGTGACACCTCATGTACAGGTGTGGGCTCACTCTGACCCGTCCATGGTGGAGTCCACCGTGTGCCTGGGGACAGAGGTGGCCACATGGCCCTGTCCTCCGAGATCTTACCATCTGATAGTGACTGTGGCACTCCCCCAACCCTGCCTGGAACATGACAAGGATGTGTTCAAGCAAACGCAGGCACTGGTTGCAGCAGCGGGGCCTGTGTACTCAAGGGCTGATGGGGCCCAGGTGATTGATGGGATCCAGGTGGGTTTCATCTGGACCAATTACTTGCCCTCTGGCTGCCATCAGGTCCTGCTGTTTCCGTCTATACCAATGGATCTCAAACCTGATCAGGTATCAGGTTTACCTAGAGAGCTTGTTAAAACACACTGCTTGGAGTTCCCGTCGTGGTACAGCTGAAATGAATCTAACTAGGAACCGTGACATCGTGGGTTTGATCCCTGGCCTCACTCAGTGGGTTAAGGATCTGGCATTGCCGTGAGCTGTGGTATAGTTTGCAGACGTGGCTCGGGTCCTGTGTTGCTATGGCTGTGGTATAGTCCAGTGGTTACCCCTAGCCTGGTAACCTCCATATGCCACAGGTGTGGCCCTAAAAAGCAAAAGCAAAAAAAAAAAAAAAAAAACAAAGAAAACAACCACACTGCTTACCCGACCCCCAGAGTGTGTGATTCTATAAGCCTCGGACTGGGGCCCAAGAATCAGCGTTTCTAACATTTCCAAGGTGATGCTGATGCTGCTGGTCTGGGAACCACGTTCAGAGGATCTCTGCTGTCAGTAAGCCAGCTTCTGTCTGGAGGAGGCCAGAACTTGCCTGGCCTTATACCCGTGTGTGCATCATTGTCCGGATGGTTTTGCATGTGGCTCATGGCCACTTTCTTGCAGCTCTCTTTGTCCAGTGGTGATGGGAGACCTCCTGGTCCAGGAGCTCAGCCTGGATCTTGTATCCCTGCATCCCTGCATCACTCATGCATTCGTCGGGAGCCCTTACAGGTTGGGGATGCGTGTGCTGGCCTGTCCCTGACCCCCCTGTTGCTCTCCGCAGGCTGTTTGTCCTGGGCATCGGCTTCTTCTCACTCTGCTTCCTGATGACGTCTCTGGGAGGCCAGTTCTCAGCCCGGCGCCCGGGGGACTCCCCCTTTACCATCCGCACTGAAGGTAACTTGGTGGGGAAAGGGGAGACAGGGGTGCAGGAGTCGGGGGGTCAGAGGAGAGGGAAGCCTTTGTGTCTAACCCTGCGAGAGGCGTTCTGGCATCCGTGCCAGGCATCTGGCCACCTCATCGGTGGATGTGTGAATGGAGGGCGCCTTGCACACTGCTTTGGTTTTCATCCTGGCTGCGGTCACCGGGCTTCCTCTGACCTAGGTTCTTAGGCTGGGAAGGGCCTGGGAGAAGAGGCTGCCTGCGATGCTTCTCTGGTGGGGAGGTTTGTGCGCCTCTGAATTTGTCTTGTTGAGACACACACATTTTGCATCTTCAGCCTAGGCTGTAGCCACAGCACCAGGGAGAAGGCAGGCCCAGCTGTGGGCTCACACGTCTTATCTCCAAGCTCTCTGGTCTTTTGTCCTGGCCCACACGATACTTGTGAGGCCGTGGAGTGGAGGTTCGGGGCTGTGGGGACCAGATGGACCTAATTTGTATCCTGGTTCATCATCTACCTGCACCTACCTGGCCGAGTCCCTTAATTCACCTGGAGAGAGAAAGTAGTGACCACTGCAGTGGCTGAATGGCTGAGCTCCCATGGCCTGGGGTGGGATGGGGCGATGGCCTGGGAGACCTCCTCCTGGACGAGGATCCTGCCCCCTCGGCCTCCCCAAGGAAGAATGGAGAACAGTACAGAGTCCTGCTCAGTGTGTCATGGGGCAGGGAGCCCCCTGGTAACCATGGCGAGGAAGGAACATAGTGGGGAGATTGGGGCAAAGGGGGTTTCTGGAGTGGAGTGCAGTGGCAGGGGCTGCTCGTGGGCTTTCCCTGGCTGCCCTGGCGAAGCCTCTGTTTGAAGTCCACGTCTCAAACTCCCAGGGCTCATCTGTCTGTCCCCCCTCTTTCCCAACGATGGATTAAAGCCTTAGTCGGATGGGCTGTCGTGGAGGGTGCTGTTCTGAGGGGCACTTACCTGCCATCTGGTGTCTCCTCATTAGATTCATGCCTTTGGTTTAACACACACTTCTTTAAATTTGCAAAAGCGCCCGGCAGGAATTTCACATTTATTAGTCATTCAAGTCTGAATGTAAATGAATCTATCCCGTCTCTGACTCACAAAGGCTCCTCAGTCTCTCCGAGTCTCCGTTTCCCTCTCTGGTAAGTGGCGATAAGGAGACCCCCTTCCCCAGTACTGTCACCACGAGGTGTGAAGATAGCAGACAGGAAGGGTCTGGAGCAGCATCTGGCCAATAGTTCGAGCTGCGTGACTGCTCCCTGGCTGTGTTGCGTCTGAGATGCGGCAAAGGATGTTCAGGGCCCGGACTGAGGAGGAACGGGATCTCCCCGCGGGGGCGGGCGAATCCTGGGGAAGTGGTGTGAAGGGCCCTTGCCGGCAGCTCGAGGAGGGTGGGGAGGTGTGGGGGGGGTTGGGGTGCAGGGAGTGCCGCTCAAGCTAGCCAGGTGCCAGCCCTGGAAGGGGGCGTGTTGTCTGGGTGGGCTGCTGCAGGCAGCTGGAGCAAGCTGGACCTCCAGAAAGGTCAGGGCTGCGGAAGCTGGGAATCAGGCCCCAGGGGAGCAGGGGTGTACGGGTGGACTCTGGTTGCCTAGACACCTTCCTGTGGGGGTGGGGGCCCCGTCCTGGGAGGTCTGAGCCCGGTGCCCGGAGAGGACCAGGGGCTTGTGGGGGTCCTGCCGTGCTCTGCACTGTCCACTTTGCCTGGCAGAGGGAGAAGGGGTCCAATTCCAGCCTAGATGTTGTGTCTAAGGGGTCGGCGGAGCCATAGAGGAGAGAGACTAGAGACTTGCGGGCCATGCGGTTAGACAGACTAGAGATGCACGTTTGCGCGCGCGCGCGCGCCCGTCCGCTCAGCAGCCTGGGCCGAGACACAGCGCGCTCCATCTCCAGAGTGCCTCCCGGCCTCCTTCCGCTCGTCGCTTCCCCAGGGACCCTGACTTCAGAGCACAGAGGAGCGTTGCCTGGTTTTCGGACTTTATCGAAATAGGATCACAGGGCGGATGTTCTGCGTGCGCTTTTTTTCTCTCGATCTCACGTTTCTGAGATTCGTCCGCCTCATGGTATGTGATTGCGGACATTTGTTGTCACTGCCGGGTGGATGCGTCCCAGTGTGTTTATCCACTCTCTCCCGGGCGGACATTCGGCTGTTTCTGCTTTGGGGCCTTTGTGAATCCTGCCGCAGTGCCTTTCCAGCGTGTCTGTGCTGGATCCGCGTAGGTATTTCTGCGGGCGCACCTGGAGGTGGAGCTGCCGGGTGACCTCGGCTCTCTGACCGAGTGCTTCCAAGTCTTTTCACGTCTGCCAGACCCCTGAGCCGGAAGCTGAGTGCCTGGAATAGGGAAGTAAAGGCCTCGGGAGTTCCCACTGTGGCTCAGGGGGTTAAGAACCCCATGCAGTGTTCGCGAAGTTGTGGGTTCAATCCCTGGCCTTGCTCAGTGGGTTAAGGATCCAGCCTTGCCACAGCTTCGGCATAGGTTGCAGATGCAGCTCGGATCCCACGTTGCTGTGGCTGTGGTGCAGGCCTGCAGCTGCAGCTCTGATTTGATTTCTAGCCGGGAAACTTCCATGTGCCGCAGGTGCAGCTGTAAAAAGAAAAGAAAAGGCCAGGAGGAGGCGTTGGACAGGGAGGAGGTCCCTGGGAACCCCAAGGAACTGACCCCAGTTTGGTTCACATTGAGTCTCATTGTCCCCCGCAATTTCTTTTTTCCCTTCATTTAAATGTTTTTATTGTAGTCGATTTGCAATGTTGTATTAATTTCTGCTGTAGCACAAAATGACTCAATTATACATATACACATATCCACTCTTTTTCAGATTTTTTCCCCGTATAGGTCACCAGTACCCCGCCCCCACCTCAGTTTCTTTCATGCCCTCGGATTAAGTTGATTTCCTTAGACCCAAAGCGGGGGCTTGGAAGAGCCATTGTGGGTTAAAAATCCTGATCCTGAAAGAAATGTCCCCTTCAAATGGCACACCGACCCCACGCCTGGGGCAGCCCTGCAGAAGCCAGCATTCTACCTAGGATGGGGCTGGAAGTGGGGCGCAGTTGTGAGGGGGTCTGGGCGGGGACACCGAATGCTAAGAACTTAGCCCCCAGGGGAACTCTCCCTGGGGAGGATGCGGAGGTCATGGTGGGAGTTGGGTTTTTTTGGGGGGAGGGGTCTCTGCAGCTCCAAGGCAGAACTAGGAGAAGGAAGCCCACTGAGAATTAGGGGGGGAAATTAGAAAAAAATTAGAAAAGTCCTTCATTGATCAATAAAACAGTCTGAACACAAATGCGGAAATAATCTCCCCTCGCCTGTTGAGCCTGGGAGGGGAGTGGGCTCCCCTGTGGACGTGGCTGCGGGTGGGAGGCGGGCGGAAGGGTTTCCCCTAAAAGGAGGAGAACTTCCCAGAGCCTCTGAGGGGCCCGGTGTCCCTGGGGAGGTCGCGAGGTCCCCTCTGGGCTGGCTCCTCTCTCGTGATGACGGCCTGTGGTTTGGAGATGAAAATGTGACAGGCGTCTCGCGCTCTGTTCTGCACACGCATCTCGGGAGTCAGGGCGGAGGGCGCCGAGCGCAGGGTCCTGACGAGCAGAGAGGAGGACGCTAGCCTAGTGAACTCCCCAGCGCTTGGGCCCTGAGGGAGGATTTATTTTGTCCCTGTCCAGGCCTTGCTCCCCACCCCGTCCGGCCTCCCCGCCTCCTGTCTCCGCGACCTCAGAGGGACTCGCTTCCCCCTAGGGAGGGGCCTTGAAGTCGTGTCCGAGGCCCCCTTTCCCGCGTGGCTGCAGATTCCTGGCCGCCGCTGTCTTGTCTTAAAGAGGTCAGAGGCCGGCTCTGGGGAGAGGCCTGCAGGCTGGAGGTCCCCCATGACCTCTCAGCCCCCCCTGCCAGGATGTGAACCTGGGGAACGGCAGAGAAGTCCTTTTTCTGTGTCTGCCTCTGGCTCTGGACCTCGGTGCCGATGGGGCTCTTCTTCTCAGAGGCTGGCGAGGGACGGGAGGGCCAGCGCCGGCCCTTGTCGCCTATGCGGCCTCAGGTGGATTCCGGGGCGGCCGCGTGCAGAGGCAGGTGCCCTCATTTCCAGCGGCACAGACTAGGTCACACACGTGCCAGGGCTCTTCTCACCGGCAAGGTCACGGCAAGGTCACGGCTCCTTCGGTTCCCGGTTCCTGGAACCAGTGAGAGAGGATGGGGGGGTGGTGGCAGGGGAGAGCAACCCCACGCCTGGGGAGGGGGTGGGGCCGGGCGGTGAAGAAATGCCCCTGTCGCCAACTGTGAGGGCCATTTGTGCCCTCCGCATCTGGCTTTCCTCATTCATATGGAAACACGAAGGGAACTGGGCTGAGCTCTGAGATGTGTCGGGGCCGCACATTAAACACATCTCAGTGTAGCCAAGCAGAGAGGGGTGTTGAGGTGACTTGGGGCGGCCATGTCAGGGGTCTGCTGTGCTGACAGTCCCACTGGCGGTGGCCTCCAGGCAGCGCCTCGTGGGGGAGGGTCTGCCTGCAACGGGCTGTGCACGGCCTGCTCCCAGCCACCCCCTTGTCCATGGCAGAAAATGTGCTTAGCGCCCTGGGGCTCCTGCGGGGGGGGGCGGGGGTGTCTCCTGAGGTCCTGCATCATCTGAAGGTGGGAGCGGCCCCTGAGCCCCGGGCGCTGGGGCGTCTTGTGGTCTTCGTCCAGTCTGGTGGAGGGGGACTTACAGACCCAGAGAGCGGGGTCTGTCTCCTCAGCCCCAGGCTGTAAGCCCCTGCTCTTCCGGGTCACTCTTTCTGCTGACATTTTTTTGTTTGTTTGTTTGTTTTTTTGCTTTTTAGGGCCGTACCCACGGCATATGGGGATTCCCAGGCCAGGGTTCAAATTGGAACTACAGCTGCAGACCTACACCACAGCCACAGCAATGTGGGATCCGAGCTGCATATGTGACCTATACCACAGCTCATGGCGATGCCAGATCCTTAACCCACTGAGCAAGGCCAGGGATTGAACCTGTGTCCTCATGCATACTAGTTGGGTTTGTTACCACTGAGCCACGATAGGAACTCCATTTTTTTGTCGCCTGATGACATTTTTTTTTGAACCACACCCTAGGCATGTGGAAGTTCCCAGCCTGGGAATTGAACCTGCACCATGGCTGCGATCTGAGTCACCGCAGTGACTGGGCCAGATCCTTAACCTACTGCACCTTAAAGGAGCTCCCCTGCTGACATTTTTAAAGAATTGGCTTAACCCGTCTGAAGGGCAGTCCAGGCCCCAGACATCTTCAGGAGCCGCAGGGGCTTATGTTTCCCAGGTCATGCCTTACCCCCATCTCCTGTTTCTGCTGAACTGTCCTGCTCCAGTCTCCCTCCTGCCTCCTCTGTGTCGACCCCCAAATCCCCTGCCCAGGGGTGGGGTCTCTGCTCAGCACAGCAAGCAGATGGCAGTTCCCTGTCACACCCCTGCCTTTCAGAGCCCCCGACCCTCCCCCACAGCTCATCCCCCTGCTGTGGCGCTTCCCCGACCCCGCCTGGCCATCCTGCCGTGTCCCCGGGCCTTGTCCTCTCTGCTGTCCCCCAGGCTGAGCCGGGAAAGTCCAGGCTTCCTACGTGAATATGCACAGTCACTTAGTGCTCTCTGTCGCAGGCCCGGCTCCTAGCATCTAGACCTGGTTTAGCACAACAAAACAGGGCTCCATTCTAAGGAGAATCTGCTGGCTTTTACAGGAACGCTTCTTTCCGTTCCATCATCCTAATTTCTGGAGGCAATTAGGGGAAGAGCTGGATAGGAGGCCCAGCCTTTGGACCCTCGGGGCTCTGTAAGTCAGACCATTTTCAGGAGGGACACCGAGGCCCAGAGAGGGAGCGTGACGTGCCTCCCCAACCTGGTCGGGGCAGAGCAGGTGTGAAGTCGAGGCTTCCTGATTCCCACTGCGCCCTGTCCCAGCCGCCTTGCTGCCCCCAGGCTTGGCCCAGCTCTGCCTGGCTCTAGGGGCCTCTGCAGCTCCAGGCCTGATCTCTGCGGTTATCGGCTCCACCAGTTATATTGCAGCCTGTGAAATGGGTCTAGGGGTATGTGGGGGGGGGGGCTTGGTCAGCGAGGTCCCAGGCAAGAGTGTGGGCAGAGAGCTCAGAGGGGAAAGGAGGCTTGGGACGAGCCCGAGCAGTGTGACAGGGCAGGTGCCAGGCCCGTGGCATTGCGGGGAACGCGGCGTCAGGGGCAGTGCCGCGGCTCGGCATCGCTGGAGCGCAGCGTGTGATCCAGTCGGGCCTGAGTGCCTGGCTGGGGGCTTCGGCTAACAGGCTCTGGCAGGAGAGTCTAGCCGTGGTCTCACTCTCCTTTCTCCTCGTCTTCTTTCTCTTTCTCTTCTTCTCCTCCCATGCCCACAGCATGTGAAAGTTCCCAGGCCAGGGCTCAAACCCGAGGCGCTAGGTCCTTAGCCCACGGCGCCACCAGGGAACTCCTCACTCTGTTTCATTCATCCCACTCCTTTGGGGAGAGGGCCACCGCAGCCTGAGTTAGGAGCAATCAGTGCAGCCCGGTGAGGCCGGCCAGGCTGTGCAAAGACAGCGGACAGGCTGAGGCATCTGATACGCTCCCATTTTTTTAGCAGAACTGACAGGAACTGCCCTCTTGTTTTACTCCGTGCTCCAAGCCCTGGTTGAAAGCGAGGCATTGTGTTTGGCTGATGGGCTTGGGTAGGGGTCTCAAGATGAGGGTGCTTTCGAGTCCACGGGCACCCCCAGCTCTGTGGAGCTGAAGGAGAGAGGGAGCCCTTGATGTCCTGCTTGACTGTCTGAGGCTGCGAGCGAGTGGGAGGGGCCGAGTGGTGGCAGCATCTCAGCTCGCTTCCTTTCACACTACGGTGAAATTTCCTGACCCCAACTGAAAATTCCAGCGTTTCTGGGAGGCGGGGTGGGAGGACCGATGCTCTTTCAGCTCCTTGGAGGGGAGGGGCTGACACAGTGTTTCCTTCCTTCCTTCTGATGCTCGGTTTCTCCCGCGCCCAGCCCCGCCCCGCGTCTCTCCTCTGCCCCGCCCCCGCCCTTGGCCCCGCCCCCAGCCTTGCCGCTGCTTTTCCTCCCTGGCTCCCGGGAGCCTGCAGCCCCTCCCTGCTCTGGATTTGACGCCTGATCGAGAGGGAGCCCCGCCCCTGGCCCACAGCTCTCCGTGGCCTCCCTCCGACCTCAGGCAGGTTCGACTGACAGCGGAACCTCAGCCAGATGACTTGGTGTGACAAAGTGGCGGCAGCCACTGAAACAGGCCTGGAGCCAGGGGATCTGGGGGACAAGCAAAGCAGAAATGTCACAGGCAGTCGTGCTGACTGACGTGCAGCCTCTCTAAGCCCCCTCCTGGGCTCAGTCCCAGCATGGGGCAGAGGGGACCAGCCCGCTCATCCGCTGCCCCTCCGTTTCTCCCCGTCTCTGTCTCTGGTTCCCAGTGGCCTGCTGTCCTGTCTCCTTCTCCCTCCTGGCACCTTGACATTGGGCTGCAGACAGGGCGTGGATTCGGTAACTGAGTTGTGGCCACTGAAGCCGAGAGTGTTACCATGAATCCCTTTGGTACAGGGGTTGGTGGCAGAGCCGGGTAAGAGCCCGGGTATTCACCTCCAGCCCCTCTGAGCCCTGAGAAGCGGATTCTGTTGGCGCTCACACCCTTGGCGCCCGCGATTCCCGTCACACGCTGGAGCCGGCTCTGCCGCGCCATGACCTGGCCATTCCTCAAGCAGTGGCTGGCGCCCCCTCACCCCCCAGGGGGAGAACCCTGAGGCCGGTTCTACACCTGCTGGTTTCCCCAGGTTGATGGAGCGCCCTCTCTGGTTCTCTCCCCTTTCCTGCGTCACCTCCCTGCTCCCCAGCTCGGCTTCCTTTGGCCTCCCCAATAACAGTTTGCCCTCAAACCCTCGCCTTAGGATCTGCTTCTGGGAACCCCCCCTAAGGCACCCCCTGCCCCCTGGCAGCCTGGGGAGCCCCGGAAGCAGCTGGGTCCGCATGGACTCAGCTTTCGTTAAGAGTGACTCAGAGCCTGGCCCCTGGGGTCTGCAGGCAGCCGGGCTGGGGGTTCCAGCGCCTGGAACCCAGTACCGATGGATGATTTGGAGGGACTGTTTAAAACCTTCACGAGATTTAATTAAAAAGGAAGATGGGGCTGCTCTCCCACACTGGCACGTGCGCTGCTAATGACTGGGAATTATTAGAAAGGAAATTGTGCAAAGTCTCAGGCTGGTTAATGGGGTCTTGGTTGAAGCACCTCATTTTCATTTAATTTTATTCTTCACAAGGTCTCCCAGCCCCTCAGCCCTGGAGGACCCCAAACACTGGCTTGAGAGTCAGGACAAATTGACAGGGGTTTTCTAGAGTGGTGTCTGGGAGTGTCGGTGGGAAGGGATGGGGCCGGGGCTCTGAACCCCTTGAACCTGGGCTCAGGGCCTCTCCTGTCCGAGCCACGCGGGGAATGGGCAGAGTGCAGGGTCCTGAGCCACATGCCTTGGGGCTTTGAATCAGCAGGTCTAGGCCGCCGCCCAGGAATCCAGACTTTAACAGCCTGGCCAGGAGGTTCAGGTGTGGATGAATGGTTGACCAGACTTTTAGGAACCCTGATCCTCAAGTTCTGTCTGGAGCTTGGTGTTGGGGGGCGTTGAGGTTCCTCTTCCACTCTTGGGCCTTCCCTGCTGTCTCACAGACCTGAGATTATGTCTAAAGCCTGATTTTGCAGATGACACAATCCAAGGCCCAGAGAGGTTCCAAAATTGGAGTTCCCTTCGTGGCTTAGTGGTTAATGAATCCGACTAAGAACCGTGAGGTTGCGGGTTCTATCCCTGGCCTTGCTCAGTGGGTTAAGGATCCGGCGTTGCCGTGAGCTGTGGTGTAGGTTGCAGACGCAGCTCCGATCCCGCGTTGCTGTGGCTGTGGCGAAGGCCGGCGGCTACAGCTCCTGTTAGACCCCTAGCCTGGGAACCTCCATATGCCGCGGGTGCGGCTCTAGATAAGGCAAAAGGACAAAGAAAGAAAGAAACAAACAAACAAACAAACAATCCCGAGGCCACACAGCTGGTAGGGAGCAGGGTGGGCCCAGGGCTCTCTGGATTCCTCTCCTGCAGGGGTGAGGGGTGGGGCCGGCTTCCTGGGAAGACGGGCATGGGGCTGAGGTCTGAGCCTGCCAGGCCCAGGGAAGCAGGCGGTGGGTCTCAGGCGGCCCCCGGGCTGTTTGGGCCGTGCCCGACTGTGCCCCCGTTCCGCCTGCAGTGATGGGTGGGCCGGAGTCCCGGGGTGTCCTCCGCAAGATGAGTGACCTGCTGGAGCTGATGGTGAAGCGGGTGGACATGCTGGCCAGGCTGGAGAACAGCAGCGAGCTGCACCGGGCTGCCGGCGACGGGCACTTCGCCGTGGACAGGTGAGGGGGACGGGGGCGGGAGAGGGGCTGGGGGGTACCCCGCCCTGTGCTGGGCCGGGGATGTGGCCTCAAAATGCACTTTATCCACGCACGCCCACAGTCAGTGTGTAGTGTGTGGTTTTTACAAATCGCCCCTCAGTGGCTTCCCGTTGTACGTCTGTCGCACCTGCCTTTCTCGCTCGCCGTGCCGGTTTTGAGCCCCGTCCGTGCTGATGGGCACCTGTTGGGATGCACGTGGACGTGATGGCCACAGGGCTTGTCTCTCCTCCAGCCGTGGACCTGGGTCATCTTTGCAGGAATTTTCTGGTTTATTCATTCTAAATATTCCCCTACCGAGGCCAGAATGTGCAGAGTTCCCCAAGAGTTTCTGCTGAAGCTCCATGTGCCTCTGCATGTCCCCAGGAACCCAGGTGGTGTGTCTTAGGTGTGGGGCTCTCCTGACCTCCAGAAAATGGGGGTGTGTGGCATGAAGTCAGGGCTGTCCAAGCTGGGAGTCCTGGCCCCCAGTCTGGGATGTGGAGGGAGGCGGCTCGGACCCCAGCCACCCCAGGGTAACAAGCTGCCCTTGACCTTTTAGATACTGGGGTTCATGATGAGATGGAATTGCTCTGTGTGTTTTAACTGCTGAAAAATTAGTTTGAAACCCACACTTTTACACAGTTCGGGAAAAGCTCTCACTGGGCCAGCGCGGTTTGCTAAAAGCGTTCCACTGCCGAAAACTGTGTTTGAAACCCACACTTTTGGACGATTTGCAGAAGAGCCAGACCTCAGCCAGTGTGTGTGACGTAAAGGCCAGAGCTCAGGTGTTTCTGAAGTGTGGTGTTGAGCAAACCAAAGAGGAGACAGTGGTGAGTCCTGGGCACTGAGGGGCCCTGGCCGGCCTGAGGAAGGGGCCTATGTTTGAGGGGTCCCACTGGGTGGGCCCTGAAGCACAGCCCCCCCTTTGGTCTGGTGGGGGATCCTTTGCCCCCAGGTCTTGCGGATGGAATGTTCTGGATGCCCAGTTGGGTCATCCTGTTCACCGAAAGCTCACCTTACTGCGTTCCCTCGTGGTCTCGTCAGTGCCATGACCACCTTATGGGGGGGGGGGGTTAATCCCTGTGGCACAGAGGAGGAGACAGGCACAGAGGTGTTCAGGAACTTGCTCAAAGTTGCACAGCTGTCGGCTAGCTCCGGAGCTCCCCTTTGTAGCCACTGTGCTCTTGATGGCCAGTCATAAAATACATGGCTACATGGAGGTTCATCTTTATCCCCCCGCCTTTTGTTGTGTTTTGTTTTGTTTTCTTAGGGCCTCACCCACAGCATATGGAGGTTCCCAGGCTAGGGGTTGAATTGGAGCTGCAGCTGCCAGCCTGCGCCACAACCACAGCAATGCAGGATCCGAGCTATGTCTGCGACCTACACCACAGCTCAGGGCAACGCCAATCCTTAACCCACTGAGCAAGGCCAGGGATCGAACCTGGATCCTCATGGTTGCTAGTAAGATTAGTTTCCACTGAGCCATGACAGGAACTCCATCTTTTTTTAATCCCATGTCAAGACTTTTCATATCAATTAATTCCCAACTCGGGGGGGGGGGATCTTTTAGCATCTGCGTTTCCAAAACAAAAAATCAGAGCAAAGGGTGACTTCTTACTCTGATTTTTTGTTTCGGAAAATGTCGGCACTAATGTTAATTTGAATTCCTGGAGCCTGGAGTTAAATGCAATAGTGGGCATTGGGGGGGACCCACCGCCATGCCTGGGTCCTGGGGGAGCGCTTCGCTCGTGGGAAGTCAGGGCCCCAAATGGGCTGCGAGACTGCGTGCTGGGTCCCCGGTTGCGTGTTCTCTCACCCTCCAGGGACTAAGCATCCGAGAGAAGGACCGAAAGAGATCTGTCTGCTCAAGAAATCCGTCCTGGCAGCTACAGGTGCCGGGACACAGTGACGGGCCCTTACCTCCTTCCCTCAGGAGAGGCAGGCAGTAACTGAGAAGAAGAGAGGAATGTGGTGCTTGCCGTCAGAGACTGGCTCTGAAGGACCAGGGAGTGGGTGTTGGGGGGGGCTGTTTAAACAGGGTGGTCCCGCAAGCCCTCCTGAGGGGGTGGTGTATGAGCTTGATTCTGAATGGCAGGAAGGAGCCGGCCACGGGCGGAGCTGGGAGTGGAGAATCTGAGGGAGGGGTCAAAGGCCCTGGGGTGGGGGCAAGCTGGGTGTATCCGGGAGGAGCCCGGCGGGGGCCGGGGAGGTCAGCGGGCAGGTGGCGGGGGGCTCTGTCTGCGGTGGTAAGACGAGCTGGGACATGATGTTAGTCGCTGTGGGAAGTCTCCAGCTTCGCAGGGGAGGTGGCAGGGGGCAAGACGGGAACCCAGAGGGACCAGAGGCAGAGACAGGGAGATGGAGGCCAGGGTGCTGGGCTCCCCTGGACTCCCCCTGCGGCCCGAGGCCATTTCTACCCCCCGGGCACAGGTCTCCCTCTCCTTGCTGCCGTCTCCCCTCTGCTTCAGCCCCTCGCCCGCACCCACCGCTTCCACTTTCCCAGCTGCCCCCAGCTGTGCTCCCGCCTGTCTGGGCTGCAGATCCAGACTCTGTCCACAGGGCTGTTCACCAGGGTGAGGACAGAGGCCAAGCTGTGGACAGCCGAGCCGTGGGCAGCAGGTGCAACTCGGCTCCCGACCTGCCCTCTCGGGCTGGGAATTCTCCTGCCAGCACCCGCTTCCTCCCGGCCCTGCCCTTCCCTGCCTCGCCGCTCTGCCCTTCGTCTCCTCTGGAGGAGAGGGGGGAGCGCGCGCCACCTCCCAGCTCCCCCCCAGGAAATAGCAATCCGTCATGACCAGTGGAGCCCATCAAGCCCCACAGGCAGAGCCATAAATTTCAGGGACACCGTTGCTTCTGGTTTTAGAGAGAGAGACGGAGGCCGTGTCCAGGGCAAGCTGAGGCCGCGCTCTTGCTTCGCTTCTGCACAAACACCGCAGCCCCTTCCCAGCTTCTTCCCACTGAGACTGTCCAGCCTGGAGCTGGCAGCCTGAGGTCCTGCAGACACTGCCATGTTTCCAGCAAACTCTTGCTTCCCTGCCCTTGGTTTTCTCATTTTGAAATGATCTGTGGCTTAAAAAGAACAACCTCCATCCACTGTCCTTTTCCTGACCTTCCAGAAGCTTCTGGGCTGTTTCCTACTAGTGGTTGGTATGTCCTCTGGGAAAGCAAATGTGCCTTTTTTTTTTTCAGTCTAGGAAAACATAATTAGGGATTATTTGCAGATTTGTTGCAAATGGCATCCTATTGTGTATCGTAAAACCAAAGAGTGGGGCTCTCCTAGGGCTTCTCTCGGCAGCAAAGCCGCCGGAACTGGAGGCCGTCTGCATTCGGGCCAGTACGTACTTGTTGAGCGCTTATCGCGTGTGGAGTCTGGGCTCTGTCAGGACTGGGTGGGGAAGACCCAGGAGACAAGACGGAGCTCTGTCCTCAAAGAATGTCCGACCCTCTTAGGGAAAAGCGCCTTCAGCCTGTCCCTGTGCAGGAGACGCGGCAGAAGGGAAGACACAGCAGAATCCTTGCCTGCGGGCAAGCAGTTGGGTTTTTTCCCCCCCAACTTTTTTTTTTTTTTTGTCTTTTTGCCTTTATGTAGAGCCGCACCTGCAGCATATGGAGGTTCCCAGGCTAGGGGTCTAACAGGAGCTGTAGCCACCAGCCTACACCACAGCCACAGCAACACGGGATCCGAGCCGCATCTGCAACCTACACCATAGCTCATGGCAACGCCGGATCCTTAACCCGCTGAGCAAGGCCAGAGATCGAACCCACAACCTCATGGTTCCTAGTCGGATTCGTTAACCACTGAGCCACAAAGGGAACTCCCCCCTCCCCAACTTTTTAAAGCTTTATTTAAAAACTCAAAAATGCTTCCAGGAGTTCGCATTGTGGCTCAGCAGGTTGAGGACCCGATTAGTATCCGTGAGGATCCAGGTTTGATCCCTGGTCTTGCTCAGTAGGTTTAGGATCCAGCGTTGCTTCAAGCTGCAGCATAGGTTGCAGATGCAGCTCAGATCCCGAGTTGCTGTGGCTGTGGTGTAGGCCAGCAGCTACAGCTCTAATTTGACCCCTAGGCTGGGAACTTCCGTATGCTGTGGGTGCGGCCCTAAAAAGCAAAAAACAAAACAAAGCAAAAATGCTTCTAAAGGAGTTCCCTGGTGGCTCAGCAGGTTAAGGATCCGGCATTGTCACTCACTGCTGTGCCTTGGGTCACTGCTGTGTCACAAATTCGATCCCTGGCCTGGTAGCTTCCACATGCCATGGGCACAGCCAAAAAAAAAAAAAAAAAGGCATCCCTGTGCTGGTGGAGTCAGGTGGCTGGGAGAGCAGTCCTGGGGTCTCTTTGAACTTGGGGAGCAGGGCAGGGGACACGCCCTCTGTTAAGATGACTTTGAGTTCAGTTTAAAAAGAACTGCCCAGGAGTTCCCATTGTGGCTCAGTGGTTAATGAATCCGACTAGGAACCATGAGGTTGCGTGTTCGATCCCTGGCCTTGCTCAGTGGGTTAAGGATCTGGCGTTGCTGTGAGCTGTGGTGAAGGTTGCAGACGCGGCTCAGATCCCACGTTGCTGTGGCTGTGGCGAAGGCCTGCAGCTACAGCTCCTGTTAGACCCCTGGCCTGGGAATCTCCATATGCCGCGAGTACAGCCCTAGGTAAGGCAAAAAGACAAAAAATAATAGTAATAAATAAATAAAAAATAAAAAGAACTGCCCCAAACAAACAAAAAAACAAAACAAAAAAAGAACTACCCACTTCTGTCAGGCCCCATGCTGGGCTCAGATTCTGAATTTGTCCCTTTTTTTTTCTTTTTTTATGGCCACACCTGTGACACGTGGAAATTCTTAAGCTGGGAGTCAAATTGGAGCTGCAGCTGCAGGCCTGTGCCATAGCTTGGGGCAATACCAGATCCTTAACCCCAAGTGAGGCCAGGGCTCGAACCCACATCCTCACAGACACTATGTCAGGTTCTTAATCTGCCTAGCCACAGCGGGAACTCCCACCCCTTCCTAACAGGACAGATCTGGGCACTTGTCTGGCTCCTGGGCTGGGGTCTGGGGTAAGGACGGACTGGTCGGGTGAGGGTTTGGCAACTGGATAAATTCAATGCAGGTGAATTCAAATTCAATATCAAGTGTGACATCAACTTGAAAGAGTTTAACACCCCCAACAAAGACAGAGATTCTCAACATCCAATGATGAGCTGTTCGCAAGGCAGGCCTAAAAACAACTCAGAAATGAATAAAACGGAACGTATGTAGAACACAGCAACAAGAAGAAAGTTTAGATGGCAATTATTTATGCCGAACAAAGCAGAATTTGAGGCAGAAGAACATTTAACAGGACAAAGAATTCAACCTCACTAATAATAAAAACCCCACGCTCAAGAGCCAGTTTAGGAGTTCCCGTTGTGGCTCAGTGGTTAACGAATCTGACTAGGGACCATGAGGTTGAGGGTTCGATCCCTGGCCTTGCTCAGTGGATTAAGGATCCGGCGTTGCCGTGAGCTGTAGTGTAGGTTGCAGACGTGGCTCGGATCCCGCATTGCTATGGCTGTGGCTGTAGCGTAGGCCGGTGGCTACAGCTCCTGTTAGACCCCTAGCCTGGGAACCTCCATATGCCACGAGTGTGGCCCTAGAAATGGCAAAAAGACAAAAAAAAAAAAAAAGAACCAGTTTAATGTAGGCGACTGGCAAATGTCTTTTAATGGTGAGACTCTGATCATTGAGGGCACAGCCAAGTGGACACGTGTATTTTCAAGATACTTGAAAGATGGTAGGACAGGCATCCCCATTCCGGCTCAGCAGGCTAAAAACCCCACATAGTCTCTGTGAGGATGTGGTTTGATCCCTGGCCTCGCCCGGTGGGTTAAGGATCAGGCATTGTCACAAGCTGCAGTGTAGGTCACAGACATGGCTAGGATCTGGTGGTGTTGTGGCTGTGGCGTAGGCTGGCAGCTGCAGCTCCAATTTGACCCCTAGCCTGGGAACTTCCATATACTGCAGGTACAATGATAAAAAAAATTTAAAAAAAAGCAATAGGACAATAGGAAAGACAATAGGAAAGGGGTCAATACAGTATGGATACGCATGATGGAATAAAATATAACTATGTGTGTATATATATATATGTGCACACACATATTTATGTATATATAGGACTGTAGCTATGTATATACATATATATATATATATATATAAAACTATACTGTATCTGTATCTATGTATGTATTTGGCCATGCCTGCAGCATGTGGAATTTCCCAGGCCAGGGCTCAAACCCACGCCACAGCAGTGACAATGCAGGTCCTTAACCCACTGAGCCACCAGGGAACTCCTGAAAATATATTTTAAAAAACCTTTGATGAATGACAGTGAGTTCATCATGCAGTCTGAGTGAAAGAGGCAAGATACAAGATGTATACAGCAGCATCTCCGTGTGTCTCAAATAAAATCAACACATGAGATGTGAAAAAAGAAAACCCTCCAGGAGAAGGCCGGGCCTTGGAGTGGGGATGGGGGCTTTGCCGCACTCACGGGGCACCAGGCCCTTCCCCAAGTGATGAAACCACAGACAGTCCAACCCCAGCTCTGTCCCTGTCAATGGTGGGACCACTTCTACCTTCCTGCTGTGAACATATACGCGCGTGCGTGTGTGTGTGCGTGTGTGTGTGTGTGTGTGTGTGTGTGTGTGTGTGTTTTGTGATGCAAGAGAGAGGAGCCCTCTCTGCTCCCACCGGGGAGGGGCCGGAAATGCAGGGAAGGCCGGGCATGGGGCTAGGGGTCTCCTGTGTCCCACGTGGTGTGTGTGTGAGAGGTGAACGGACAGGCAGACAGACGGACAGACCTAGAGGGAACACGCCTCCTGTCTGTGGCACTCGTGTTTCTGGAGTGGCGTTTGCGTCTTGGTACATCTGTCTGCGGGCACCTCTGGGTGGGAGTCTCTGTGTTTGAAAAGGAAAGCGATCCGTTTCGTAATAAAATAACAACTCCCAGCAAGAACGCTGGCCAGCTGCGCAGAAATCAATACCTCATTAATTGAATGCAGCCCTCATAAATCACGGAGGAACTCAGGATCAAACCTCCTTCCCCAGGCTTCCTGGCGAGCTCGCTCTGGGGCCCCGGGGAGGGGAGCGAGGACTGGAATGGGTGATGGCCTCACGGGGCTGGCAGGAGGGGGCGGGGCCTCGGGGGGGCCCTTTGGGGACCTGGCCTGATGGGAGGTGATGCCTGGAGCCGGCGTTCTGGGAGAGGTGGCCTCTGGCTGTCAGCTGGGGCTAGAGTTTGCTCTTGGGCCCTGGCCACTGGCCCCTGGCCCTGGTGGGGCCAGTGGGTGGCCTGTGGTCTTTGTTTCTTCTTCAGGAGGCCTTGGGCCAAGGCTCAGAGGCTGGCTGCGTCAGGGTCGGTCTAGGAGGCTGGCTGGCTCCAGGAAGCCACTTGTGCCTGAGCAGGAGGGGCTAGTGGCTCGTCTAGCGTGAATGATGCTCAGACAGGGATCTGAGGATTTAGAGACCTGTGAATACTTAGGATACCCCAGGGTGGGTCCTTGGGGGTGAGGAATGGGGTGGGCGGCTGACCAGGGGTCTGGCGTGGCCCTCTTTTAATTAGCAAGTTGGAACTGATCGTTTTGGGGGACTGCCTGGTACTTAGTGTGTGTGCAGAAAACGCCCACAGGCCCAGGTCTCAGGCTGCAAGCTTAGTATTTAGTTATTCACAGATGCGGTGGGAAGGAGCAGGCTGGCGCGGGACACCGGTGTCTGAGTCTGCGGCGTCCCCAGTCTGCAGTGCAGCCCTGGGAAATCATTTTATCCTCTCCACGCCAGTTTCAGATCTGACTAAAGTAGCAGTAATAATAATTAATGATGATAGTAATAAAAGCGACCACCCCCTAGTGGGTACATATCATGAACTTGACCTTGGCCGGCGGCCCAATGAGGAAGCAGCCTATTCTGGTCCATGACTGACAGATCTGAGGGAACTGGGCTGGGACAGGAGAAGGACTGGCCCTAGTCTTCTAGTCTGCCTCGTCTACACTGCCTGGTGGTGCTAAGAGCGCGGCACCCAGGTGACTGCCATGTTCGTGGGGGTTGGGATCTTTGCTCAGCTGGGAGGGTGGTGGGACCCTTCAGGCTGGCTTGATAGTACAGAATGTCCCCAGCTTTTCTGTCCCTGCCTGGCACTTACAGTTGGGGCCAGAGAAGCTCGTTCCTCTTACTGGGGTGCCCATGGGGCCCCTCCCCACCTGGCTCGCTCTGTTCCCAGAGTAAGGGCTCCTGCTGAGGCAGGTTTGGTCCAGGCACTTACAGAGTCCTGCGCCCGGGGGAGGACAGCGCCAGGCTGGGCTGATGTGGTCACATTTGGGGATGGGGACAGAGTTTAACCAATAGCAAAATTACGACCGCATTGGTATAAAGATGGAGATATATATATATATATATATATATATATATTTTTTTTTTTTTTTTTTTTGGTCTTTTTAGGGCTGCACCTGTGGCATATGGAGGTTCCCAGGCTAGGGGTCTAATTGGAGCTGTTGCCGCCAGCCTACACCACAGCCACAGCAATGCCAGACCCGAGCCACGTCTGTGATCTACACCACAGCTCACGGCAACGCCGGATCCTTAACCCACTGAGCAAGGCCAGGGATCGAACCCACAACTTCATGGCTCCTAGTCGGATTCATTTCTGCTGTGCCACGATGGGAACTCCTAAAATGGATTTATTCACACTGCATATTAAAGCGTCTTCTTTGACCTGCAATTTTTTTCCTAATGTTTGAAGAGACGGAAACATTTCTGTGGCCCCGGTGGGCCCTGGCACTGCCTCTCCTGGGCCTGATGGAGAAGCCAGCTGTGCCGCCACCCCGACCCCGCGGTGACGACACTGTCAGCTCAGGCAGCTGTGTGCCCATCTCCCCAGTCAGTCTCGCTTTTCCTTTTCCCCGGAAGCATTTCCCAGGTCCTAGATTTGCTGTGGTTTGAAGTCTCGCAACATCTACTTCTATTGTCATTTTGAAAAAAAGCTTCCCAAGGAGAGAAGCCTAATCATATATTATTTGAAAATAGAAAGTGCTGTGCAAATGCTAAGTCCAGTATAATAATAGCGATGCAAGTAATTCTGCTTTGGACAAGTTGAACTTGTTAAACCAGACAGATGCCATCTGTACTATTTTAAAGCCTGGGCTGGTGATATGTTTTATGCAAAAAAAAAAAAAAAATGCTTATCGTATGAAAATTGCTGAATCTCTCAAAAGTAAAGTGCTTTGCTCTGGAGTTAGAGACTTCCTCTTGGGGATGGGGTGACCCCTGTGGGTAGGCAGTGAAAACATCTCAAGCAAGTATTGAACACCTGCTGTATACTGATCACTTGACAGCCTAATCCTCATCATTAATCACTCTGCGAGGTTGTTGAGATTATTCAGATTTTACATGTGCTGATTGACCCCAGGGTTCAGAGAGGTTAGATAACTTGCCCAAGGTCACACAGCTCTCCAGTGGAGCCAGGACTTGACTCTGGGACCTCTGACTCCAAGATCCTTTCTCATTCCAATAACACAGAGAGTCATGGACCTAGGAGTATGCGGTTGGTCTTAGTTCTTCATCTCCTGTGAAAATCGCAGCAGAATGAAGGTTGGGTTTCTGCAAGAGGAGGATAGGTTAGAGAGAAGATATTCCTGACAGCAGGGAGGCAGAAGAACCTGGGTTTTCTTTTTGTAATGGATTAAAAACCATTTGCCCTCAGTTCTGCAGGTGGTGCTTCTATTAGGCGCCTATGGCTGCTGTAAAAAATAACCACTAACCAGGTGTCTTAAAATAACAGATTTATCTTCTCTTGGTTCTGGAGGCTGAAGGGCCTCAGTCTAGGCTTCAGTAAGTCCTCGTTCCTTCCGGAAGCTCCAGGAGAGGAGCCCTCCCTGCCTTTCCCAGGGTCCGGGGGCTTGCAGGCACGCGGCTCCAGTCCCTGCCTCCGTCGTCATATGGCCTTCTAAGGACACCGGTAACTGGATCTGGGGCCACCGTACTCCAGTATGACCGCGTCTTAACTAATCACATCTGCAGTGATCCTATTTCTAAATAAGGTCCCATTCTGAGCTTCCAGGTAGATGTGGCTTTTGGGGGGACACTGTCCAGCCTCACACAGCGATGGAGCCCTGGGCGTGTGGCCCGAGCTGGGCAGGGCCAGGCTCACCTCTGAGAGCACATCCTTGTCCTTGAGGACCTGGGACTCCTGGGGGTCAGCCGCTCGCAACCACACCCCAGGCATGGGGGGCTCAGAGGGGTGACCTGACGCCCCCAGGATGGATAGAGCAGAACCGGATGGAGAGGTGCCCTGAGGAAGGAGAGAAGTGAGGTGGGACCCCTTCCGAGTCTCCAGGGACCTGGGTGGACCCCTGGCTGGTCCCTGACAGGGATTGCTTGAAGTTGAGAGGCACCCAGTCCTTCTCAGCCCAGAAGCACCTCCTGTTGGCTCCGGCCGCCCGTGCTCTGTGCCAGCCCTGACTCAGTGGCCATCAGGTCCGGCCTTTTGCACTGTGGTTGCCTCCTTTCATCATCTAAATACTCCTTCCAGGGAGTTCCCGTGTGGCTCAGTGGGTTCATGATCCAGCACTGTCACTGTGGTGGCTCAGGTCGCTCTGGCGTGGGTTTGATCCTTGGCCTGGGAACTTCCACTTGCTGGGGGTGTGGTCAGTTGATCAATCAGTCATTTCCCCTAGGAAGAGAGCAGTATCTATCCTGTCCCTGCAGGTCATGGGGAAAGAAGTTCCACGACCCTCATTCGGAATTTATTTCAGAGCCCAGCAGGTGTCGAGGCTGTTATGTTCCTTCTCTGCTCTAACCCAGGCATTCCCACTGAGCTGTCACCCCCAAAAGGGTGGAAATTGCTTTGTACAATTTTATTTTATTTTATTTTTGCTTTTCTAATAAACTTAAAATTCTTTGGAGTAAAGCAGACTTTTAGGTTCACAAAGATTTACAAGTTGCAAAACATTTCCCCTTGTATTCCCCCATTCGGTCTGGGCTGCCGCAATCAGACAGACAGAAAGCACAGGATGCTTTCTTCCTGCATCTGTAGTGGAAACCTGAGTGGCAGACAGTAACTGCCCCGGGCCTGTCAAATAGATGCATTTGGTTTGTATAATTTTAGCTGTTAGAGTGGTTGTGGCCTTCCATAGGCTATAGAGCGTAAACAGGTGAGCAGAATATCCATGGCATTGACGTTTCGGGGAGGGGGGGGCAAGTAGGGGAAGCAATGTCTAAAAAGGCTTCTTGAGGGGTTCCCGTCGTGGCGCAGCGGAAACGAATCCGACTAGGAACCATGAGGTTGTGGGTTCGATCCCTGGCCTTGCTCAGTGGGTTAAGGATCCAGCATTGCCATGAGATGTGGTGCCATGAGATGTGGTGTAGGTCGCAGACGCGATTCGGATCCTGCGTTGCTGTGGCTGTGGTGCAGGCCAGCAGCTGTAACCCTGATTGGACCCTTATTCTGGGAACCTCCATATGCCACAGGTGTGGCCCTAAAAAGCAAAAAAAGAGAGAGAGAGAGAGAGAAGTTCTTGCCCAAACCCCTTTTGCTGCTACTGTAGCCTCGCCACCACCGCGGTAACACTCACCAACCCAGTGTTCCCTCCGCACAGGCGCTGCTGTTCTGAGCACCTTGCATCTTGCTCCGTCCTCACAGCGCTGCGAGGGAGGTGCTGTTATCTCCTCCATGTTAAGATGAGAGCTGGAGGCACAGAGAGGCCATGTGCCTTGCCCAGGGTCACACAGCTCGTAAGAGGCAGGGCTTTGGCTCATCTCCTCGTACGTTCCTGCAGGTTGGAGACAAGCTGACAGCATTCCTTGACAATCTAAAGACCAGGGGGACAACTGGTGGTTCTTCCTGCCTGGGGACTTTCTGCACAAGAACTCCTAGCATCCAGTCTTCTATGTCTGTGCTCATTTTTACTTGTGATTTCATAGAAGGGGGTTGAGGGTTGAACTGTGTCCCCCAAAGGGACGTGGTGACCTTCTAACCCCCATCCTGTGACCGTATAACTTTATTTGGAGATAGAGTCTTGGCAGATATAATCAAATTAAGATGAGGTCACTGGATCAGGGTGGGTGCCCCTGTTAGAAGAGGAAATTTGGGAGTTCCCTGGTGTCTCAGCAGGTTAAAGGTCTGGAATTGTCACTGCTGTGGCATGGGTTCTGTCCCTGGCCTGGGAACTTCCATGTGCCACGGGCATGGCCAAAAAAAAAAACGAAAAAGTGATGTCGGGGGAATAGTGGGCGTGATACGCCGACCAGCCCAGGAACGCTAAGGGTGGCTGGTCCCCACCGGGAGCTGGGACAGGTGCTCCCTTGGAGCCTCCAGGAGGAGCCAAGCCTGCTGACACCTTGATTTCAATCTCCTGGCATCCAAAAGTGTGAGACTAAGCTTGTGTTGTTTTAAGCCACCCAGTCTATCCCAGTCGGTGGTCCTCTGTTACAGCAGCGACCGGAAGTGAATGAGAGGCAGAGCCAGGGAGCTCCCATCGTGGCTCAGTGGAAACAAATCCGACTGGTATCCAGGAGGACGTGGGTTCGATCCCTGGCCTCACTCAGTGGATTAAGGATCCGGCATTACCATGAGCTGTGGGGTAGATGGCGGCCATAGCTCAGATCTGGCGTTGCTGTGGCTGTGGCACAGCCTGGCAGCTGCAGCTCTGATTCAAGCCCCTAGCCTGGAAACCTCCATATGCTGCAGGTGCGACCCTAAAAAGCAAAAAAAAAAAAAAAAAAAAAGGCAAATCCATTTTCCATAGTGCTTGGAGACGGTTGACTGTGTGGCGTGTGCACGCATGTGCACGTGTATGGGGGGAGGGCTTGTCTCCCCCTTCCTGTCACCTCTTGTCCCTACCCTCACTGCCACATCTTCCACGCTGGTCCCCTTTCTCTGTGGACGCCCTTCCTCTCCTTACAGAAAGCAGAGGTGGGAGGGAGGGTGTCTGGGGGGGGCAGGTGGCCGAGGAGGGGCACCGCTCTGTCTTCTTTGCTGGGGGGGGTTACCAGACCCAGGAGGGGCCCAGGTTGGAAAAAATCCCTCTTCACATCACTCTTATTACACACGGCAGTGAAGACCCGGTCCTCGTAAAGGACTTGGATGGCGCTTGAGCTGGGCCTGCGAAGCCAGAGCAGGTGGCGAGAACCAAGGGAGGTGGAATTCTTATGTTCGGAACAAGCCGGCAGCTTCCTGGAGAAAGGCCCCCGGAGCCTTCTTTGCTCTGAGCTCCGCGTGCCGCGGAATCGTATCTGTCTCCATAGAAGTTTTGGCAGTGAGATAAAGACTGTGTGACGGCTGATAAACCTCCCCGAGAGGGAGGCGTCATCACCTCCAGGAAACAGCTTCCCAGATAAAGGCAACAGGAGTGGCGGTGGTGGGGTGGAGGGCCACGATACTTGTGGTGGCAAACTCGTTTAAGGTCCCCGGCAAGGCTTCAGTCTCGAGAACCCAGCAATAATTTACTAGAGGTTTAATAGCTGGCAAGTCCCCGGGCTGCTCTGGGGTGGAATTTATTTTGGCAAGATACAGCCCCGCGGGGACAAAATAGAGAAACAGACTCAGCAGCCGGCCGTGCCCTGGAAAAGGGCCTCTGTCACCTGGGCCTCGCTGGACAGATTCTGTCCGGGTCCTGGAATGGAATACCGCTGCCCGTGTCAGCCTCAGGCCATATGTGTGCAGACACACCCGGCACCTGCAGATGTGGGTTTTCCCAGATGCGTGTCACACGTGTGTCTTGCTGGCGAGGGACCCCCTCCAGCTCGGCCTGGGGCCACAGCAGCTCCATTTCCCGGCCTGGCTTTATCTGTCTCTGTGCGTCTGTTTGCTGCCGGGCGGTATTTGGGTACTGGGAGCCCTGCGGTCCTGCCGCCTTTGCTGGCAGGCTGCGCCCCCCCCCCCCCGCGGAAAGGCCGTCAGGGCAGCTCACCCTGGCTTCTCCCCCTTAGGTTCCCCGCCGGGGCCGGCCTCATGGAGCGGATCCAGGCCATCGCCCAGAACGTCTCGGACATTGCCGTGAAGGTGGACCAGATCCTGCGCCACAGCCTGCTCCTGCACGGCAAGGGTGGGGCCGGGGGCACCCCCCGGAGGCCGGAGTACAGGGTGGGACACCCGGGGTGGGCCTCCATTTCTTCAGGCTCTCGGTAGGGTGCTTCGGGGTTCACCCCAGCCTGACCTGTCGTCAGGACAGAGGTCCCTGGAGTCCCATGTGCCCCCCCATTCCTCTTTGTTTTTTGTCTTTTTAAGGCCACACCCACAGCCTATGGAGGTTCCCAGGTTAGGGGTCAGTTTTGAGCTGCATCTGTGACCTACACCACAGCTCACGGCAACGCCGGACCCTTAACCCACTGAGCGAGGCCAGGGGTCGAACCTACATCCTCGTGGATACTACTCAGGTTCTTAACCTGCTGAGCCACATGGGAACTCCCTCCATTACTCTTGAAGTGAGGCGCATCAGGCTGGGAGGCCCCCCTCTGCCCCCCTAAGGAGGTCAGGGGTACATTAGGGAGGGTGTTTGGGGTCTGCCCATCCAGGCAGGTGATCCATAGCCATTCAGGCCAGCCCCTCACTGGTTCTGAATCCCCCAAGGAGGGCGGCAGTGGTGGCAGAGGGGGCAGTACAGGCCCGGGGACCGCTGGCTTTTCAGGTGGGAAAACCAGTCCTTCTACCCAGGGCGGCCCACCCCTGGCGCGTTCTCTGCTGGGCTCCCCCCCACCGGACCCACGTCTGCAGCAAGTTGCCCTTCTCTCTGCAGTGTCTGAAGGCCGACGGGACCAGTGCGAGGCCCCCAGTGACCCCAAGTTCCCTGACTGCTCAGGGAAGGTGGAGGTGAGGCCTGGGGGCAGGGTGACCCGGAGAAGGGGGCATCTCCTGAGCCCGTGGGGGCCGTGTCCCAGGCCAGCTCCGGGGCGCTCCTGCCAGGAACAGCCACCAGCAAGGCCTCCCTGCCTGGCCTCTGGACCCTGACCCTGGCACTAGCTGGCAGGGGCCAACCTCAGGGCAACCACTTTACTGGACCACCTGCCTTGCCCACCGACCCAAATTCCCCAGGATGAGTCATGTTGCAGGGTTTCCGGGACTTTCTGACAGTGTACGCATGCCATCAGCAGCAGCCTGATTCCCCACACTTTCAGCAGGGAGTGGACTTCCTGCTCCCCGCTTCCCTCCCGCCCCTCCCCCATCTCTGGCTGCAGGAAGCCTGTCTGGCGGACAGAAGCCAGCCCCTCACTGGTTCTGAGCACCCTTTCCCTGGGGACCACGTGGGGGTCATTGCCGATGGGTCCTGCCTTGCCCCCTGGAAGACTGCTCTCTGACCTTGGCTTCAGCTGAGCCCTGCTCTTGGATACGGGGTGGGGAACAAAGCCAGAGGGGGAACCAGCCGGGCCCTGGGGTGCTGCGCGTCCCGTTTGCCCTGGAGCTTTGCCCCCGTGTGTCCTCACACGGCTTCGTTCCCTCAGGGCCTGGGGATCAGTGGTCCTGCCTGGCCTCCCCTGCGATTCTCAGCGGCCAGGACACCGGGCTGGGCCCTGGGGCCCTGGTCCAGTCTCTCCTCTCTGCTTCCGGCCTTGCTGCATCTTTGGGGTGGGACCCAGGGACACCGTGTGCAGGGGCCCGCTGAGGGCGCGTGGGGAGCTGGCGCCGGCCCCCTGGCCCAGGCCGGCCCTGTGTCCACAGTGGATGCGTGCACGCTGGACCTCGGACCCTTGCTACGCCTTCTTCGGGGTGGACGGCACCGAGTGCTCCTTCCTGGTCTACCTCAGTGAGGTCGAGTGGTTTTGCCCCCCGCTGCCCTGGAGGAACCAGACGGCCACCCGGAGGGCACCTAAGCCGCTCCCCAAAGTCCAGGTAGGTGTGGGAGGTGGGCAAGCCGGCGGGCGGCTGGTGGACGGGTCACGCTTAGGGAACGGCAGGAAGAGCCCCGCGTGCCCCCGTAAGGTGAAGCCAGCCGGCTCTGCCTGGTGGGCGGGCGGTCCTGGCTGCCGCTGCCCTTCCCAGCCCCCAGGGGTGCTGCGAAGCTGAGCCTGCTTGAGGGGCAGGCCGGGGCCCTGGAGTCGCCCCATCAACGGGCTGGAGTCATAGCAATAATAGCTGTCGCTCGGTGAGGGCTTCCTGTGTGCCAGACGCTTTACCTATACTTAACTCCACCCGCAGCTCTTACGCGGTCGTCCTTAATAGACGACGGCTCTGAGGCCAGAAGAGCTGCGTTAACTTCTTCAGGGAACATAGTGGCTCCACTGGGGACAGCCTGGCCTCCTCGCCCTTGGAGCCCCAGCTGTGGCCACAGCTCACTGCCTCCTTGTCGCAGCTGTGGCCCTGGGTTGGAGCTGACAGCCTCCCAAAGAACGGCAGGTGGCTGATTAGAGCGGGGCTGGACAGACTGATGTGGCCAGGGAGTAAGTGTTGGGGGGCTGGTGAGAGCAGGGTCCGCAAGCTGTGGAGTCTGGGGGGCCTCCTAGAAAGTGTGGGAGAAGCTAGAACAGGCCCAGCCTCATGGGGAAGGTGCCAGCTCCTGTGCCCAGGGCAGCGGGGGACGGTGGCGTGGCTGCTGGCCGGAGGGTTAGAGAACTGTCTGTCCCCCTCCAGGCAGTGTTCCGGAGCAATCTGTCTCACCTCCTGGAGCTGATGGGCAGCGGGAAAGAGTCTCTAATCTTTATGAAGAAACGTACTAAGCGGCTCACGGCCCAGTGGGCACTGGCTGCCCAGCGCCTGGCACGGAAGCTGGGGGACGTCCGGAGGGACCAGAAGCAGGTACCTTGTCCCCTCTGTGCAGTTGAGGAGCTTAGGAAGGGAGCTCAGGGCCTCCAGCTTCTAAGTGGACCCCAGGTCTACCCTTTACAAAGTTTTATTGAATTTATTTGAGGCGTTCCCGCTGTGGCACAGTGGGGTCAGTGGTGTCTTTGTAATGTCGGGACCTAGTTCGATCCCCAGCCCAGCACAGTGGGTTAAAGGATCCAGCTGCCAACTGTGGCTCAGATCTGATCCCTGGCCTGGGAACTCCGTATGCCAAGGGGCAGTGAGAAAAAAGGAGGATTTATTTGCATTTGAGCCGGGGGCAGGGGCGGCAGAGTAGGATGTGGCGCTCTGGCCCGTTTCGGATTGGGGGCAGAATGACCCCCCTGCCCGTTAGGTGTCCTGCATTCTGTAGACACCTTGTTCTCAGCAGGTGGAAAACTTACGGCATTTGCCTAGAAAGTTGGGGATAATGTGGCCTGTTTGGGGGAGGTTCCATTGTTCACTGGTTCGTCTACCCGTTTGTCCGTCTATCCATCCATCTGTGCAATAAGTATTCAGCTGCCTCCCTCATCACCCTATTTCTTGCAGAGTCCTTATCATTTCATGAAACTGTCTTTGTCTGTGTTCACCGTCTGCCTCTTCCACCTGGAACATAAGTGCCTCGAGGACAGGGTGTGACTCTTGTTCACCTGTGTCCAGTGAGGTCACCATGCCTCTTGGTCCCTCCTCTGTGCTCTGGCGCCAGAAAGCGCCTTCCCAGGCACAGCCTGGAGGCAGTGTCTTCTGCTGGCTGGCTCTCCCTGGGGGTGGCAGGGCCACGCGCTGCTGCTGCTCCTCAGGGCTGACCCTCTGCGCCCCTCCCCCAACCCCCAGATCCTCGTCCACATCGGCTTCCTGACGGAGGAGTCTGGGGACGTGTTCAGCCCGCGGGTGCTGAAGGGCGGGCCCCTGGGTGAGATGGTGCAGTGGGCGGACATCCTGGCTGCGCTCTACGTCCTGGGACACGGCCTGCGGATCACAGTATCCCTGAAGGAGCTGCAGAGGTGAGTGCCGGCGGAGGCGAGGAGAGGCGGGGGGCCCTCCCCCAGGGGCCCTGTCCCCGCTGTGCTGGAGTAGTGACGCTCCTGATTTCCTCCTCCCCCTGCCGGCCTGCCTCCCACCCTCGTCATTTTGAGGGTGTGCACCAAGGGGGCGTGTGTGTGCAGTGCTGTTCAAACAGGGCCCCGGTCCCTCTTCTCCTTCTCAGGGGTGACAGGGGCCCTGGTGTTTGTGCTCGGATCCTGGCTTGTGGAACTGAGCCACCTAGTACAGGTCGGGGGGGTCCCCTCTACCTGCCGTCCTGGTGGGCTTGGTGTAGCCTCGGGGGTCCTCTTCTGGAACTGGGCTCCTTCCTGGGCCAGTTTGGGAGGCGGCCTTGGGGGCCAGGAGGACCCGGAGGGTTGTGTGGCGGGGGGCGGTGATGCCCAGCCCTGCCGGTGCTTGCGTCTCCAGGGTCCTTTTGACGCTCTTGGGTGCGGGAGACAGGTGATTAGAGGAGGCGGGGCTGTGTGCGTGCGATTATGATTAGGTTTATTCTGGCCACTGAGTCTGTGGGATGTCAAAATATGGAAGGTTTTTATTCTTTTATTAATTAGTATTTATTACATGACACCTGATACATACAAAGGTATACGTACCATAGGTCATGAAGCACAGGAGTGGATCCCGCCTTCCAGCTTTAGAATGAGAACATTCTTGGGGCTCTGGTGTCGGCCTGGGGGGTCCCTCTAGCCCCTCCCTCTGCCTCCCCCCGGAGGAAACCTGGAACTTGGATTTTGTGTTTATCGGCCTTCTGCTTTAAAAACAAAATTTAGTTTTTCAAAAATACGACTCCATGTATCGATGAGCAATATATGGCTTAGTTTTCCCGGGTTGGGTTTGAGTTCGTAAAAACGGCATCTGTTCTCTGTAGCCTCCAAGACCTTCTTCCTTCACCCATTATTAGGTCTCGGAGGCCCCTCCGTGTGCTTGCCTGTAGCTCCGTTGCCTTCGTGTTCACTGCCGTATGGTATTCCTTTTGTAAATGTACCGTCATTATTTCTCAGTTTTTTCCTATTTATGGGCATTTTTTTTTCTGTGTTTACAAGTTACCTTGCACGATGCTGTGGTGGACATTTCTGTGCATGTCACGTGGTACCCCAGGGTCAGAGTTTCTCTTGGGTAGAGACTGAGGTTTTTTATTTTTTATTTTTTTTGTCTTTAGGGTCGCACCTGCAGCATATGGAAGTTCCCAGGCTGGGGGTCAAATCAGAGCTGCACCTGCCGGCCTACACCACAGCCATAGCAACGCGGGATCCAAACCAGGTCTATGACCTACACTGCAGCTCGTGGCAATGCCAGACTCTTTAACCCACTGAGCGAGGCCAGGGATCGAACCTGTGTCCTCGTGGTTGCTAGTCAGATTCGTTTCCGCTAAACCATGACGGGAACTCCAAGGTTTTTTGTTTTTGTTTTGTTTTATGAAGAGAAGGTCTCAGTTTTAACATATCCAGTATTTTCTTTATGGCTTGGGATTTTGTGCCTGGTACATTTCTCTTCCTTTTCTTGGCGCCGAGATGAGATTTTCTAACTCTGTACCTGGGTGTAACTAAGGAAGGCCCCTCTGTTGTTTGCTTGCAAATTGACTTTTCTTCATCAGCCCATTAACTTTCTTTCAGGTGGTTTTTAAGCTAAAATAGGATTCCCGTCCAGAGCCCTCTCACTGTCTTGTCCGTCTGCTGGTTCTAGATGTTTCTCTCTTTTCCTGATCATTTTTCCTGATGACAGATGCTGGTGCTCTGTAGCACGGGGGTGTTGGAGAGAAGAGGGTGCTGTTGGGGACAGAGCCATCGACAGTCCTAGGTCAACAGGGCCCTGGGCTTGGGCAGCTGCTTCGCCTCTGCGGTTTTGCCCTGCGACCTGACGTCTGCTGGGGACTTAGATGGAACTTCTTGTGACGTCAGTTGGAGAGAGAGTAGGGGCGGGACGGAAGCTGAGTGGATTGACCTGTTCGTTCGAAAGTTTTCATCCCTGTGGCTTGAAATTCACCCCACTGGGGTCATCCTTTTAAGTTGCTGTGCTCGTCTCCAGTAGGTTTAGTAAAGACGGACCGAGTCCTCTGAAAGGGCTGGCACATGTCAGCGTGGGTGTGGAAGAGGGCCTACTTTGAAGGGGAAGAAGGGGACAGGGGCTGACAAAGTGGCTGCGCGGTGGTGGCAGCAATGGGACACACATCCCAGGTGGGGAGCAGCAGCTTCCGGGGAGGAGGTGCCACCTGACTTAGCATCTCTGCCCCATCTGGTGAAGTGTCACCCGAGCAGAAGGAACTAGGCTGGAGCTGTCCCCGGGTGCTGGTGCTGAACCTCAGATGAGCTGGGAGAGGGCGGCAGCAGGTGCCTCACGCTGGCGCTCGCCCGGTGGCATTTTGTTGTCAGACAAGCTGTTCCCATTGTGCGTGCCACTCCAGGGCCGGGCGTGCCCTCCCGCCGCCCGCCAGCACCCGCGGCTGCTCACTGCCCTGGGCACACCCCCGGCTCCCTCTGAACGAAGCTCAGGAGATGCATCTACGCGGTGTATGGAGCAGAACACCGCAGAGGCTGCTAACATTTGCAAGTGATGGAAAGAAGCATCTCTCCCTGGCCTCGAAGCTTCCTACAGGGAAGTCAGGTGGGGCCGGGGGTGGGGGAGCGGGCCGAGGTGCGGGAAGCCCAGGAGGTCTCAGGCAGCTAGGGTGGCACAGCCGTTGGTGGTGGGAAGCCAGAGCCGCCTCAGCAGAGGAGCAGGCCCTTGTCCCTGAATCACCAGACACCCCAAGATGCGGTGGGAAGAATCCTGGGGGTGGGGACTGTCCAGAGCCTTCATGCCACACACAAGTCCCCTGTCAGCACGGAGAATCCTTCTGTCCACGCCGCTGGCACCTGGCTCCCCCTCAAGGTTAGATGAATTCACGTTTATCAGACAGCCTTCAGCTTGATTTCCCCCTCTGACCGTGTGTCTTCTGGGAACAGGGAGGCGAGACCCTCCTTCCTTTACTGCTCCCTCAGGGAGTGAGAAGGCGCCCGTGCGTTGTGACGGCCCAGCGTCACACTCAGAGACCTGTCCTCGTCCTTCTCGGAGAGAACAAGTATTTGACAAGTCTTCCTAAGAGCCAGGAGTTTCACTCATTTGTTCTGCTTCAGCCCATGCTCGGGTGTCTCCTCCTTCACCCTTGACCCTGAGTCTTTCCCTGTGCAGAGAGCTTCCTCCTCCACTGGCCGCTTGCTGGGCCTGGGGGAGCTGCGCCTGTGGTCAGCAAGGCCGCCTTTGGCCGTCACAGGGCTCGGGCAGTGAAGGCAGGAATCACGGCATTTGGGGGCCCTGAAAGCAAGGCCCTGCTGGACGGCACTAGGATCTGAAATCTGCTCCTGCCGCCGTTTCTTTCACTACAAACATGCACCTGCGTGCATGCACGCATGCCCCTGTGCACGACCACACGTGCACAGCCCGTGAGTGTGCGCACCCCACACGTGCCCACACACGCACATCCCCGCAAGCAGGTGCCTGCCTGCACACACAGATGCACACTCCTGCGCGTGAGCACGCACGTACCTGTGACGTGCAGCCGGCGGCACACTTGTGCTCGCGTAAGCACACAGGCACCCCCCCACACACGTGTGCACACGCATCCAACACGGAGAGCCCGCATCTTCCCACCAGCGCATCACGTCCCGCCAAGCTTGTGTGGACCTGGGATTCCCAGAAGCAAGGCCTGGAGTTTGTTAAGCGGGCAGGCCCTGGGCTGTGCTCGGCTGGACGGCTCTGCGTGTGGTTCCCTCGGGGGTGCAGGTGTGAGCGGAGGCTCTTGGTCCGACGGGGCAGAATTGTGTAAACAGCTCAGCCACCTCGGGAGCAGTCTCAGGAAAGTTCTTTCTAAATCTGTTACTGGGTACAATTTAAAGCAATGAAAAGAATAAAAATGATGAAAAAAAAAAAAACCCACCTTCCCCAGGAGACATAATACAGTCATGTCTATAAAACTAGCAGCATCGGCTGTGTTGGAATTCGTTTAGGTGGGAATTCCTAACCTTGGCGGTAGCCCAACTGCCTTAGAAACACTGACCTTTGGGCCCCACTCTTGGCATCTCTGATTTAAAAGGCTTGGGTGGCACCGTGTATCAAGATTTCACACACCCCACCCGCCCCAATCTATGACCTGATGAGCAGTGAGGGTGGGGAAGTAGGTTGAGACTGTGACTCCCCTGCCCCCCGCGTCCCCTGCTCGGGTAGCGGGATAACTGGGGGGTTAGGACGTTGTGGACCGTGTGCAGGAGCTGGGTTAGGGCCTGGCGTGGGGCTCGCGGCCCTAGAGGACTTAGAAAAATATGTGTCTCTTCGTCCCGAGCCTGCATTTGCACACTCAGAAACACCGGTGTTAGAGTTCCCGTCGCGGCTCAGCGGTAACAAACCCAGCTAGTATCCGTGAGGCTGTGGGTTCGATCCCTGGCCTCCCGGGTTAAGGATCTGGCATTGCTGTGAGCCGTGGTGTAGGTCTGCTGTGGCTGTGGTGTAGGCCGGCAGCTGCAGCTCTGACTAGATCCCTAGCCTGGGAACCTCCATATGCTGTGGGGCAGCCACAAAAGAGAAAAAACAAAACAAACCGCCAGTGTCGCTCATGGTTGCAGGGTGGGGGCCCTCGGAGGTGGCCCAGAGAGCAAGGCCTCTTGCACCCCAGCCAAGACATCCGTGAGCACCGACTGACCTGGAAAGGACTTTGTGCCACGCCCTTTTCTGGATGTGTTTTTCTCTGGTGTCCTTGTCAGCTGAGGCTGTGAGCTCCTCAAACTCACCCTCTGCCGGGACCACCCCGACGAGGTGTGATTGTAGGCCTTTCCCTGAGTGGAGACTGAGTTTGCTAGAGTTGCTATAACTAAATACCACAGCCTGGTATTAAGCTGGGGGGCTTAAACAACAGAGGTGTATGTATATATATTCTTTTTGGCTGTGCCTGTGGCCTGCAGAAGTTTGCAAGCTTGCGATCAAACCCGTGCCACAGCAGCGACCTGAGCCACAGCAGTGACAACGCTGGATCCTTAACCAGAGAACTCCAGACAGAATTGTACTGTCTCCTAGTACCGGAGGCCGGAAGTCCGAGGTCAACGCCCTGGCGGGGTTGGTTGGTCCAGAGGGAGGACCAGTCTCAGGCCTCACCTCGAGCTTCTAGCAGGTTGTTGGCGATCCCTGGCGCTTGCTGGCTCGTGGAAGCATCACCTCCATCTCCGCCTTCATCTGCACATGGCATTCTCACTGTGCATGTGTCCGCGTCCAAAGTCCCCCTTCTTAGGAGGACGCCAGCCACCTCAGATCAGCGGCCACACTAATGGCCTCATTTCAACTTGGCCCCTTTATAAAAACTCTGTCTCCGAGTAAGTGCAGATTCTCAGGCCCTGGGCTTCAGACTCCAGTGTGTGATTCGGGGGCAGGTGAGGCATAATGCAGCCCATTAACGAGATGGTGGCCTTTGGAGCCTAGAAAGGGGTGGCGGCCCGAGATACCACTGAATACGGCCAGGGTGCTGCCGTGGCTTCTGTGGGAGGTGGGATCGTCCAGGGGCCCCCCGTCCCCCAGCCCAGCGGAGCCTTTGCACGCAGTTGGCACCAGGGTAATTTGAAAATAGGTCAGTGGGATGTGAAGAGAATCCGAATTCGGAGAGTCGCAGCTTGGTGCCTGCAGCAGAGACGTCTCCCCCGGGCCGGCAAAGTGGCCGCGTGGGGAAGCGGCAGGACAAAGGCGCCGCCTGTACACTCGTTGTGGTCTATTCACAGATGTTCACGGCAGATGTCCCGGCCACTGACTCAGCAACGAGGCTGGACGGACCAGCCCCTTTTCTCCACTCCCCGTGTTGTGTTTTCATTAACCAACCCGCTGAAGGGATGTTTGGGTTTGGAGTAGAGCACAGAATCCACATCTGGTTTTGCTGCGGCCAGATGTTTCCGGGGCGAGGGCGGTGGCGTTGGAGAACAATGAGCTCTGTGATAAGCCTGCAGCGCGGGGACGTCAGACAGTCCCGCCCGGGCCCTGCGTGCGCAGTGGGGAGGAGACATGAAGCCCCCCGAGTCGGCAGCGTCTCAGATTTCTCCACGGATGCCCAGGTCCAGGGTGGGCCTTTCAAAGCCAAGCCTCTCCCTTCCCGCCTGCCCGGGGTCGGCTGTGCTCATCCATTTTATTTGCGTAATCTCAAGCATCATTAATAGTACATGGCATGAGGAAAAATGACTGAACTCTCCCTCCCTCCGCGAGTGAAATCGGGTTTAGTAGAAAATTAGTTGACTTAACTGGCAAATGATGAAAGCTCGAGAGGAGAATGTTTAAATAAGGAGGGCGAGGGGGGGAGACTCTTGGCTGTCAAGCACCGGCCCTGGTGGAAATTGGCCTTCCAGCCTTTATGTTTGTTCAAGGGAAATACCGGGGAGGGGCCGGGACGCGAGGATGGCAGGGGCCACGCCCTGTCCCTTGTGCCCCGCCCCGCTTGACCAAGTGGCGTCCAGCAAACCCTCCCAGGAGCCCATTCCAGGCAGAACTCCGGGTTTGAACCCACTGAGATCTCGCCGTGGTAACTGCCCCAAGTCGGGCTGAGCGAGCCGGCCCAAGGCAGCTAGCAGGCCCGTGGCGCTGCCCTCTCTGAGCAGGAGGGGAGAGGAGAGAAGAGCTGGGTTTGGGGGCCACACAAGGAAGACCTTGCATTTGAGTGTAGGTTGGATTAGAGGTGCCCCCGCAGGGACAGCGGAGTGGCGTGGAGACGGTGCCTCAGCAGCGATCGTAAACCAGACCTAAACGCGAACAAAAGTGCCAAGCGCTAGGGAGAACGGCTTGAGGGCAGAGCCTTGAGAAACGCCGTGTTTTAAAGCCTTCTTGAGCAAAGAGGTGCTGGCAGAGGGACAGAGAAGGAGTGGGCACCCACAGAGAAGATGCTTCTAGAAGGACGGTGCGGCCAGGGGTGTCACAGGCCCATCGGAAGTGGAGGGGAGCCTGAGAGACGTGCAGAGCGCTGCGGCACGTGGAAGTCCTTGTCGATCCCCGGAGGAGCCGTTTGGGTTGAGATGTGGGGGTCTTTGAGATGTGGGGGTCGCGGAGTGCGGGGTGGTGGGGAGCCCGCAGTGAGTGAGGCTGTTGTTGGAGGAGCTCGGCTGTGGGGGGGGAGCAGGGAAAGAGACGAGGGCCGGGGGAACGCTGGGATTGTCAACAGCGCGCGGGGGTCCTGGGGCTGCCGAAACTCAGCTCCGCAAACCGGAGCCCCATCCCCCGGCTCTGGAGGCCAGAAATCAAGGTGTCTCAGGGTTGATGCCACCGAGGCTGCTGCGGGAATCTGCTCCGCGCTCGCTCCTGGATTCCCGGAGCCTCAGCCCGTCCCCGGGCTCGTGGATGCCGCTTCTCCTAGCGTCTTCACGTCACCTTCCTCTGCTGTGTCTGTTTATGTATCCTTCGGAGGACACGTCTTAGTGGATGGGCGCCGGCCCTGATGACCTCGCGTTACCTTGGCCGCCTGCAAAGACCGGTTCCAGATGAGTCACATGGCAGATGCCAGGTGTGTGTGTGTGTGTGTACCTGGGCATCTTCGGGGGAGATACGATGCAACCTGTAACAGAAGGAACGCTTGTTTATTTCTCAAGGCGGGAGAGCTGTAAGCATGTTTAAATGCAGGTGCAACGGTGCCAGGAAAGGGAGCAGGTGAAGACACAGGGCAGGCTGGATCGTGCTCGGCCCCAGAGAGTGGCCCCAGGAGGAAAGGGAAGAGGGCAGGATGTGGTGGGGCTGCTGGGATGGAGGCCGGCGGCTGGGACCCACCCGTCTATGCTTTTCATTTTGTCTTTGATGGAGGAGGGGAGAGTGTCTGCTGGGAGTGAGCAGGCGGGGGCGGGAGGAGTGAAGCGAGTGACACGGCCAGGACACAGCGAGGGCTGCGCTGGATTTATAACGTGTTATCCCTTCAAAAAAAAAAAAAACAGATTTGACCTAAATATGGTGAAATCTTGCGACTTGACAAGGCTGTCAAGTGGCAGCACAGGTGTATTCATTGTCATAATCATTCATTGCATTGTTCCCTGTAATTTTCTGAATGCTTGAGATACTGTGCTGTTAGATTAGAGCTGGGGGAGCCAGAGCCGCCTCCAGCATTTTTGTGACGCTCTGCAGACCCCTGTCCCCGGTGGTTCTTTCTCCCCACCCGTTCCACAAAGCGGCAGGAGAGGCAGACGACTAATTTACACTGAAGTACCCCATGCCTCGTTCTTCCTTTTCCTTCTCCCTCCTTGGGTTCCAGGGAGGCCTTTCCCTCTGCGCAGCAGACACGTTCGTTACCGTTGCACGCCTCAGAAGGCGGAAACCTCTACTGCTGGGGTCCGGAGCCTCGCTGGCCCCTGCCCTTCACCCTGCCCCTCCCGCTCCATGCCGCGCTGAGCCACCAAGCGTGGGAGTCTGGGAGAGTCAGGGAAAGGGAGGTTAAGAAAAAGGAGTGGTGAAAGTGTGTCTTGCACATCCAGGCGCCTGACTAAGTCTTGACCTTGGCCCATAAACGTGACCTCGCGGAGGCAGTGGCCAGATCGGCTCTGCAGGTGTAACCTGGTCCGTGTTGGGGCGGGGAGGTTGCAAAGGCCGAGCCATTTAAAAGCAATAACAGGCTTCCGGGGAAGGTCCATGCAACCCAAGTAGTGTGGGGCGAGCCTGGG
>PVHT021183562.1:397268-430214 GCA_004024745.2 Catagonus wagneri | reverse complement strand
ATAACAGGCTTCCGGGGAAGGTCCATGCAACCCAAGTAGTGTGGGGCGAGCCTGGGGGGTCAGAGGAGAAATGAAGAGGCGGGCTGGCTGCCGAAGGCTTTGGGAGGAAGGGTGGGCGGGCTTGATTTGTCCGGGGGGGGGGAGGGGCATCAGGACATCTTCAAATCTTAGGAGCCAGTGGCTTCTTGTAAAGGGAGGAGGGTGCTGAGCGAGAGGAGGTCTTGTCCGGTGGCTGCTGGAGAGCAGAAAGGCCGTGAGACCAGCTTCCTGGAGACGGAAGTGTCTCCCCCCTACCCCAACCCCCGCCGTAAGGATAAAACTCCACTGTGCCGGGCTCAGAACAGGCTCAGTGCTGGCCTGGGACTCTGATTCCCAGCGAAGCAGAAGCGCAGGAGGTACAAGTCGCCCCTCTGGTCCTTCGGGTACTCTGAAATCAGAAAAGGGCTCTGGCGAGGGAGTTCCCGTCGTGGCTCAGAGGAAACGAATCTGACTAGCAACCGTGAGGATCCAGGTTCGATCCCTGGCCTTGCTCAGCGGGCTAAGGATCCGGTGTTGCCGTGAGCTGTGGTGTAGGTCACAGATGGGGCTCGGATCTGGTGTTGCTGTGGCTGCGCTGTAGGCCAGCGGCTACAGCTCCAATTGGACCCCTTGCCTGGGAACCTTCATCTGCCGTGGGTGCGGCCCTAAAAAGACAAAAAAAGAAAGGAAGGAAGGAAGGGATCAAAGGGCTCTGGTGAAAGAGAACTTTTCCAGGGAGTCGGGTTATCCTTCCTGTGGGCCAGTCCGGAGCACACCCAGCCTCCCACACGGTTCTGGCAGCCCTCCTTTAACCCAGATTCCCCCCGGGCTTGTTCTAATGGCACCGAGAGCAGAATTTTCCCCATCTCGGTTCCTCCAAGACCCCGTACCGGTGGGATCTCTGCAAAGGTTTGTGGAACTGGCTAGAACAGCGGGAGCCCCTGAGGAACTGAAGCTCCAGCATCCCCGTGGAAGCCCCATCCCACCCCCGGCAAAGGGGCGGCACCTCTGGGCCCCGCCTGGGCGTCGGGAGCCCTAACAGACCCTGGTGCTTCTCACCTGCACCCGGGCCTGAGAGCCACCCTCCTTTGAGGCACAGACGGGAGAAGCCTTGACTCGTGCTCAGCCTTTGCAGGCGCTTGTTACATAAATGGGGGCCTGGCTGCAAGGGAGGAGGCAGGGGACAGCCAAAGGCATGTGTCCTGTTCCTCTTCCTGCGCGTCGGCGTCGGCAGCAGCACCGCAGCCCCGGGGAGCCGCCACAATGAGTCTGTGGTTCCATCCGGCTCTCCTGGGAGCCCTATTCTCGGCCCAAGTTTGCTTACTAGGAAGATTACGCTGCGGAAGAAAGTGTTGGCCCCGTGCAGGCCGCCCAGTTCCCTTTCAGAACCCTCCGGCCTCTGCTTCCTTTGGGCTCTGGCTAAGGAGTGGCCAGACGCTGCTCTGTACTGCTTTTCCTTTGAGTTCTCTTGTCCTCTGAGCCCTTACTCCTCTGGGGACCTGGCTCTTCCCTTCAGCTGTGACCCCGACCCTCCGAGGGCACCGCGACCTCTGCCTTTGGAAGCTGAGGGCGGGCCCATCGTGATGGCATCTTAAGGCTATTTGCGTTGAGCGCAGAAGGTCAGCCCAGGCTGGGAAGGGGCAGAAAGCCCTGCGGGAGAATTGAATTCCCTCCTCGTTAGGAAGCTAACCTGCCTTCTACGGCAGCGCGTGAGATGCCCGGTTCATTTTCTCGGTCTTCTTCATGTTGGTTGTGCTCTGAGGAAGGGGGCAGCGGCCTGTTCCAGCGATGGGCCGTGGGAGAGAGACGGGCCAGCGCTCAGGAGATGGGCACCGGTCAGGGCCAAAGTCTTCCCAGATGAGACCAAGGTCCTGGACCGCCCAGCTGGCTGCTCCCATTGATGCGATGGATGTGGGGAAGCTCCGTGTGCGCCGAGCACCTGCAGCCAAAATCTCTGAGTGCTTTGTAAGGATCCTTCTTAATTAGGTCCTTCCCACACAGTCAAGACGGAGAGGCGAGTTTGCTCCAGAATTTGAGCGCTACCTGGAGAGAGAATTTCCAGCCACAGACCAAAGGCACAGGGAGGAATAAAAGCGGAGGATTTCTAGCCTAGAAGGGACCTAGATTTGCCCGTGCACCACGCACTGGGAGTGGAGGTGGACACCAGCACGATTCTGCGTCTCTGCGAGGCCACCCAGCAAGCTCGTGCTGGAGCTCACGCCCAGGGAGGCTCGTGTGCCATGCAGAATTCAGCATTTCGATTCCCAGCAGAGGTTTTGTGGGTTTTTTCTCTTTTTTTCCTTTTTCTTTTTAAGGCCGCACCTGAGGCATATGGAAGTTCCCAGGAGTCGGAGCTACAGCTGCCAGCCTACACTACAGCCACAGCAACACCAGATCAGAGCCACATCTGCGACCTACACTGCAGCTTGCCGCAACACCAAAAATCCTTAACCCACTAAGCAAGGCCAGGGATCAAACCCGCATCCTCACAGACACTGTGTCGGCTTCTTAACCTGCTGAGCCACGATGGGAACTCCTGTTTTATTATTAGTTTTTCTACTGGGTATAGAATGTGTTTTTCCCTCCCGCCTTGTCCCATTCACCCCTCCTACCTCTTTTTTTTTTTTGTCTTTTTGCCTTTATCTAGAGCCACACCCGCGGCATATGGAGGTTCCCAGGCTAGGGGTCTAACAGGATCTGTAGCTGCCGGCCTTCGCCACAGCCACAGCAACACAGGATCCGAGCTGCATCTGCAACCTACACCACAGCTCACGGCAACACCGGATCCTTAACCCACTGAGCAAGGCCAGGGATCGAACCCGCAACCTCATGGTTCTTAGTCGGATTTGTTAACCACTGAGCCACGACGGGAACTCCCCCTCCTACCTTTTGATGTTTTAGCAAAGAGTGACCAAGTGGTCCTTCTCTGGCTATTTGCTGAGATTCTACGTCGTGGGTCAGGGGGCCCTGAAGAAGAGCAGGACACGGGTGCCTCCGGGAGGCAGAATGCTGGGCGTGTCCTTGCAGGCAGGCACTGTGGATATGCACTCTTTGTAGCTTTTTTTTTTTTTTTAGGGCCGCACTTGCAGCCTATGGAAAGTCCCAGGCTATGGGTCGAATCAGAGCTACAGATGCCAGTCTACTAACGCCAGATCGAGCTGCGTCTGTGACCTATGCCGCAGCTCACAGCAACACTGGATCCTTAACCCACTGAGCAGGGCCAGGGTTCGAACCCTCATTCTTATGGGTATTAGTCGGGTTCGTTTCTGCTGAGCCACAATGGAAACTCTTGGTTATGGCTTTTTTTTTTTTTTGCCTTTTGTCATTTTATGGCCGCGGGTTTATGGCCACACCCGCGGCATGTGGAGGTTCCCAGGCTAGGGGTCTAATCAGAGCTGTGGCCACTGGCCTGCGCCGCAGCCACAGCAACGCAGGATCCGAGCCGCGTCTGCAACCTACACCACAGCTCACGGCAACGCCGGATCGTTAACCCACTTAGCAAGGGCAGGGATCGAACCCGCAACCTCATGGTTCCTAGTCGGATTCGTTAACCGCTGCGCCACGACGGGAACTCCGGTTATGGCTTTTTAAAAATAACTGTAGTACAAGACCGAGTTCTCTGGTGGCCCAGTGGGTTAAGGGTCTGGCATTGTCACTGCTGAGACTCGGGTTGCAGCTGTGGCTCAAGTTCGATCCCTGCCCTGGAACTTCCACATGCCATGGGTGCAGCTAGAAATAAAAATAAAAATAAAAATTGTAGTAAAAGGCATATAATGTAAAGATGTACCATGTTAACCACGTGCAGTTCAGTGACACCTGGCGCGTTCATAGTTGTGCAGCCGTGAAAGTACCTAGAGCACATCCGCAGAGACTTTCATCTTCCCAAACTGAAACTGCTCCCCTTAAACCCGAACTCCTGCCCCCGCCCCCCGACAGGCTTTCATGGGTGGATTAATCTGGGTTGGGCACAGATGTTTCCCTCCATCGCCCCCTCACCCTCCCCACACCCCCTTCATCTGTGTTTAGACTCGCACTCCGGTGGCCTGGGGACTTTTGGAAATTCTTCCCAACCACCCAGTTTGGCAATTCCACAGAACTGGGGTGGGCCGGGGCTGTTAGATCCCTTCAGGCTGAGATGCTGCTCGCCTGCTTCTTCCACAGTGCCGGGCGGGTGGGGGTGGGGAGGCTCCGAGAGCCCCTCCCCGCACGGCCCGGCCTGAGAGTCTGGAGAGAAATGAACTTGACATTGGAATTTAGGAAAGGGGCCTTTTGAGGAGTCGGCACGGAGGCCGGAATTGTACAGCCCAGCCTCCCTGGGCACCTTGGGCTGAAGGTTGTCAGGAGACAGCATTTTTCAGTGCATGTCACTGCTCCAGCCAACCACTTAGCATAAAATTGCCCATAAAAGTGAACTTAAATTGCAAGTGATAAAACCCCAGCCCCGTCTCCCCTCGGCTGACCCTCTCTGCTGTCCTCAGGATGAACCCAGGCTCCTCCTGACCCTCTCTGCTGTCCTCAGGATGAACCCAGGCTCCTCGTGACAAGCGTAAATGAGGAAGCAGCAGACGCTTATCCGCAGTGAAGTCACCTTAAATGGAAAATCTTTGTTTCCTAGGGCCAGGGGGTCGGGGGACCCCGTGACTCCTTGTTAACTCCTCCTGGGAGGGGGACCCGCTGTCTCCGGGCCGGTTTGTCTCTTTTCCTCTCCTTCTTGCCATGATGTCCTTTTGGGACCCGCATGGCCACTGGTGTCCGGCGGGGCTCCTCTCACTCACTCACCCCCTCTCTCCTGAGACGCTTTTCTTGACCACATTTTCCACCTTTAAACCAGTTCTTCCTGGAGACTCACCTGGTTCATTGCTTTGTTTGTTAATTCCTGAGCGCAAAGGTACTTGGTGGGTCAGATCCTGTCCCAGCCCTGGGCTTTTTCAAAGGTAACCTGGCCCTGCCCTGGGGGCCCAGTTGTGAGGATGTGACTCAGGCCAGTCAGAGGGACGGCGGGAGGGAAGGGGGGTCTGGGCCAGAGGGCTCGAGGGAGAAGGGCGTTCCACTCTGCCCAGGCATTCAAGGAAGGCTTCCTAGAGGAGGCAGCAAGGTTTGAGTTAAGGATCCAGAGGCGAGAAGTCTCTGGGAAGGATCAGATGGTGACCATGTTTACACTGTAGAAAGATCTCTCTAGAAAAGTGACAGGCAAGACTGCCGGGAGACAGAATAGAGAGGAAATCATCTCAAGACTGGTGGGAAAATGGGGCCTTAAGGGAGGGGTGTGTGTTGGGGGTGGGGGGGTGGAGCTGCTAGACTTGAAATCCAGAAGGTGGGACTTTCGCACCCCTTTGCCTCCCTAGACCCTGCCAGGAACTCTGTGACGCAGGCATTTTCATTTGTCTTTGGCTAACGAGAAGAACGAAATTCCTAGGGGTTCATGACGCCTCCAGAGTTAATAACAAAACTGGGACTGGGTCTGACCTCTGCTCGAGCCCAAGGCTCCCATTTTGGGATGTCACTGTGGTCCGGCGACCCGCCACTGTCCTGGCTGATGCCTGGTGGGCCTGGGGAGGGAGGAAGGAGAGCTGAGCGGGCGGGAGGGAGGCTCTGAGCCCGACTCCTGGGCTCCAGTCCTCCGTTCCTTCCTGGCTGTGTGATCCTGGGCAAATCACTAAACTTCTCTGTTTCCTAAACTGTAAAGAGGGGAGCGGGGCGGGAATGGGTCTGGTCTGATAGGGCGGCTGCCCAGATGAAAGGAACTGATGCGTTAGTAAGTTGAAAGCGTGTGGAATGGCACCTGCGTAGGCTGGTAGCCATGATGGTACAGATGCTGACACGGGTTCGAAAGCATCAGTGTGGAATCATTCTCCCGGGAGAGGGCTGTGACTTGCTCCTCTGGCCTTTCAGTGGCCCTGGTGCTGTGCTGGGGCCAGGGATGTGGTCGGGGTTGGGGTAACCAAAGGCAGTGCTCCCTACCACCCCCACTTTATTGGTAACCCCCGGGCCCAGGGGGAGAATGTGTTGCCTGGAAACCAGCCAGAGAGGCGGTGTGGGCAAGTTGAGCATGGTACTGGCACAGGTAGCAGCAACTAGACCCACCTACGGTTTATATTTTCAGAATTGTCTTAATTTTTCCAGACCCAGATTCCACGAGGGAGGAGCAGCCACCCCCTTCCTTGCTTCTGCAAAGAAGAACCATCACTTTGTCTTTTCTATTTGTGGTTCTCAGTCGAGTGCGGGAAGTGGGGAGGGGCCCGGGGTCTGTCCTAAACTCAGAGCTGCTGTAGCCTGGGACAAAAATGCTTCTCAACTGGAGGGGTTTCTGGGGGGTAAGAGAAAGCCCACGCTTGAAAGAAAACAGGGGTCCTGCAGGGTAGCATGCAAAACCCGCTCAGCACTGAAAAATAACACCCAGTAGTTCCTGAAGTCTCCAGGCCGTGGGAGCTGTTTCCTGTGATGGCTCCAGACCCCTGGAGTCTGGGCTTATTCTCCTTTGCTTTCTGACTGTTTCACCAAAAAACCCTGAAGAAGCAAAGCCCTGCCTTAGAAGCCCTGGTTCTGAGAATACCGTGCGGCCGTCGCCTTGGAAAGAGGAAAATGAATCGGAAGGTTGGATGGATGGCGGTGACAGCGTGTGTGTGTAGGGGGCACTTGGCCACTTTTAAGTTTATAGATAAGAAAGGCGAATATGGTTATAAGATTTTTGCACTCCCCTCTCTCCGTTGAGCAGCAAAGTTTCTGACACTGGAGAGCCAGTGTGGGGGAGCCGGGTGAGGCTGGGGTGCACTGGCTGGTGGGACGCAGGCAGAGAGAAAGCCCCTCCTCTCTTGCTGCCCGTCTCTGCAGTCACAGGCCAGCCCCTGGGGCTTTGATCCCTGTCACCCCAAGCTCCCCTCCGACATTTTTCCATCGGGTTATCATAAACATCGCCGAAAAGGCACCAGTTAGGGCACTGTGCTGGGGACGGTGTGCACAGAGCCTCTGCTGGTGTCTTGCTGAGCGTGAGCAGGAGAATGCAGAGACGTCCAGGAGTTCCCATCACGGCTCGGTGGAAATGAATCTGACTAGCATCCATGAGGATGCAGGTTCGATCCCTGGCCTTGCTCAGTGGGTTAAGGATCCAGCGTTGCCGTGAGCTGTGGTGTAGGTTGCAGACGCGGCTCGGATCCCCCGTGGCTGTGGCTGTGGCTGTGGTGTAGGCTGGCGGCTGCAGCTCCGATTTGACCCCTAGCATGGGATCCTCCATATGCCATGGGTGTGGCCCTAAAAAAAAACAACAACAAAAAAGAGAATGCAAAGACGTCCAGGCGGTACTTTTCCACCTGGCTTGAGTTGTCTCAAGGAGCCTGAGATGTGACCCAGGGAATGGATCGTCTCGGCTCCTTGCCCCGTGGATCCCTGGAGGTGCTCACGGGAGGTCCGGTGGATGCCTTCTAGCATCTGGACCACGAATCCAAGAACCAGGGAATCAGGGGACGGGGCGGCTGCTGTGGGGCCCTGGAGAAAGAGAAGCCACCCTGGAGGCCGACTCTCCCCCGTGCCTGGCTCAGCCGCTCGGTACAGACTCACTGAGTCATCGATCTGAAAGCCTCATCATCCCGGCAGGGGGTGTGTCCTCGGCAGGCTTAGCAGGGGTCCTGGATGGCGGGCTGGGGCATCCAGGACACAGTTCACGCTGGCACTGTGGGTGCCGGGCAGGGGGCTTCGAGCCTGTCTCCAGGGAGGTGGGTTGGGCAGACGAGGAGGCCAAGTCGTTCAGGCTCCGAGACGACCCGGAGGCTCAGCACCGGTCACGAGAGGCAGCCCCGGCTCAGATGAAAGCCCGCAAGTCCGTGCTCCAGCAGGCAGGGTCGGGCCAGGGCTGGGCATCTCTGTGGGCCAGGAGCCCGCCAGCCGAGCAGGATCGCATCTTCTGGGGCACAGGGTGGGGACCCTTCAGCTCCAAATAAACGCTAAAACTGCCCTGAGGACACCGCAGATGTTCATAGTGCTTTGTGAACGCTGAGGAAGGGCTCCCTCCTTGGGCGGACACAGCCTTGAAGGGCCGAGCAGGTGACAGAAGGCGCCCCTTCCTTCTGGCAGGTGCAGCTTGGCAAGCCAGCCGGGGCTGGGTCTCCAACCCACTTGCTCCGGGTTTGGGGTCTCTTGTGCAGTGAAAAACCTCCACAACCGTACATGGCCGCCCTGTTTACTTCCCCTCCACGCGTCCCCCAGGATTTGCGCCCTGACCTCACTTTCTTTACAGCGCTGCCCTACTTGTTCATCCAGGCTATAGGAACCAGGGTGGGCCCCGGATCCCCCCAACACAAGGCCACTTGGGAAGGTGGTTTCTGCTATGGGTCCCTCTCCAGGCTCAGACTCTGAAGGGCTCTTCTCTCAGTAACTTAGGGGTGCCGCCAGGCCGGGGGAACTGCCCGCTCACCATGCCCCTGCCTTTCGACCTCATCTACACTGACTACCACGGCCTGCAGCAGATGAAACAGCACATGGGCCTGTCCTTCAGGAAGTACAGGTGAGAGGGCCACGGGGGGTGGGGACGCAGCCCCGAGGACCAACCGAATGCACACAGCGGACCGGGCTCTGGCTGGCTGGCTGCTGCCGGCTGGGCCCCAAGGTGGGGGATGAGAGATGCAGTGGAGAGAAGGCCCCCGCCCCCGCCCCTGCCCTGCCCCAGCTTCCTTCCCAGACAGCTCTGCCTCCCGGATGACAATTAACAAACCGTGCCATTGCTCCAGGCCCCCCCTGCTGCAGGCTGGCCGGGCCGGGGTCAGAGCTGACGGGGAGGGAGGGGAGGGAGGCGCAGAGGAGTGGGGAGTGGTGGGCAGGTGACCCGGCAGGTGCGACCTCTGGTGTGGGGACCCAGCAGCCCCCTGCCCGCTCCCTCCTCCACCCGCCGCCTCTCAGGCTGCAGGAAGGCCGCCCCCACCGCCATCGCTCCTTTCTTTCTGCAGCCAGCAGGACACGGCTTAATTTAGCACACAGAGCCCCGCTATTTATTATCTTTGGTCCCATTGACTCTCCCCCATGATTTTATTAGGAAAAACGCAGTGACAGGCGGCGTTATTGCTTTTAGTATTAATGCGTGTTCGCACACTCTGGGCCTCCTCTTCCCAACGCTGCCCCTTCGCCCCGAAGGGGTGCTGACCTCAGCGCTCCATGACAATGCTGGGTCACCGGGAAGGACTCCGGGTGCATTCTTGGAGGGGCGTCCGAGTCTCAGCAGTTTTCTAAGGGTGCCCCCCTCCTGGGGTGGCCCAGGTGGAGGGTGAGGTTCTGGGCTTGGGCCCTTTGAAAGTGGCCTCAGGGTGGGGCAGCCCCCGCCGCTGGGAGGCCCCCCTGAAGTGGCCGTTCCTGGTCCCCGGGGCTGCTCTTCGGCATCCGAGCCCAGGTAGAGCAGGCACATCTAGGGTTCAGGCCGCTGGGCAGGGGAGCCTGGCACTCCGTGGGGCGGTGGGCAGGACCTCACTCCAGGCAGGGCCTCCTCTTCTAGGCTCCCTCCTGGCAGCTGTAAAAACTAGGTTTCTGAGGTAGTGGTCCACGGTTCAGGTGTATCTGTAAGACCCTGAGACAGCTGGGCTGTTGTTATTCCCACCTGGCAGGTGGAGAGGCTGACCCCGAGAGGTTAAGGCACTCCCCTGCCATCGCACAGCCGGCTGGTGTGAGCCCAAGCCCTGACCACACGTCACACTGCCCTGATCGGCCGCCTTCCGGTTACAGCGCCCATGGCTGGGGCGGCCCCGGCTCAGGGAGACACAGGGAGGTTGGTGACCTTGGCCCCTGGGGTGTGTGTGTGGGGGGGCAGGTGCCGTATCCGGGTCATCGACACCTTCGGGACAGAACCTGCGTACAACCACGAGGAGTATGCCACGCTGCACGGCTACCGGACCAACTGGGGCTACTGGAACCTCAACCCCAAGCAGTTCATGACCATGTTCCGTGAGTGTCTAACTGCGCGGCAGGGCGTGGGGGCGGGCGGGGGGGGTCCCGTTCCTTCCTCTCCCTCCTCCCCGGGCCTGGGCGGGGAGGGGGGCCTGCCCGCCGTCAGCCTCGGACTATAAATCCTCCTTCCCGTCTCTGTAAAGATGCGAGCCGCAGTGGAAGCCTCTGGGGGTGTGTGGGGAGGGGGCAGCCTGGGTGGGGCTTCCAGCCTGGCCTGGACGGGAAGCGTGGTGACCTTTCCAATATCCGGAGGTCACAGCCTTGGTCCTCCTGGCTGAGCGCGGGGTTCCAGAGCCAAGAGGAGTCCCTGGCCTTCCAGAAAGAAGGACATTCCAAACGGATTGTGAGTGGTGCGGGGCAGAATAGACAGGCTTTCTAAGCAGAGGGAACAGGTGTCGAGAAGATGGAGGTGGAAAGAACCAGAAGGTTCTGGAAATGCAAGTGCTCCAGGAGGCTCCACCAGTGGGGATGATGGGGAGTAAGGCTGGGGGGGCACTGGGGATGATGGGCTTGAGACACGAGATGCCATTCGGGGCCATAGCTTTTGTGATTTTTAATGAGATTCTAAAATATAAGCACACTGCCCTCTTCTCTTACAAGCGGCGTGCCGAAAATAATGTAACCTTTCCATGACAACTGGGGATCAGCGCTCTGTGTCTCGGTGGGGGGCCTGCCCTGCGGGGACAGCAGAGGCGTGCAGAGCTGTGTCCCCTAAGTGGCCCCTTCTCCTGTCACTTTTGATGTGATGCCTTTTCTCCTAGCTGGGAGCCCGTCAGCTGTCATTTTGAATCTGTCAGTCCGTCCGCGTCCAGCAGCATCTTGCACATGTAATTGGCCGCTCTTTGAAGGCTGCGGGTCAGAAGGGCAGATAAGCACCCTCGTTAGGATTGCCTGTAAATTAAGAGCGAGCTCAGTTCTGAGCAGGGTCCCCAGGAACCTGCTTATAGGTAAAGTAGCTGATCTTTACTCGCCTGTCAGACGGATGCTTCCCTTTTGGGTTCTTATGGTCCTTGTCTTACTCTTTAGGTTCTAAGCTTCATTAGAGGCAGATGAGGTTTCCTTTTCTTTTTCCATGTTGGTTTTTTTTGTTTGTTGGTTTGTTTGGCCGAGCCCGTGGCGTGTGGAAGTTACCGGGCCAGGGATCAGACTTGAGCCACAGTGGCCACCTGAGCTGCTGCAGTGACAGTGCTGCCAGATCCTTAACCCGCTGTGCCACAAGAGAGCTCCTGAAATTTCTGAATAATACCTAAGTAATGGCTTGAGTGGATCCCAGAAAGTTGGGAAGGCTCCTTGGAGCCCAGTTGAGGAAACTGAGGCCCAGAGCCGTGGAGTGTCACGTTTGAGGTCACATGGTTCTCTGGGGACCAGCCTCCCTGCCCAGGGCCCATTGCAAGGTGGCATGAGGCATGGAGAAGAGTGACTGTCCTAGTAGGGCATCTGGTGGCATTGTGCCCCCAGCAGAGTGATTGGAGTGGGGTGGGTCCTGAGGAGATTTCTGGAGGGAAAGGAAGCTTGAGGAGGGTTAACGGTGGTGACACTGCAGGCTATGCAAACAGCGGATGTGATAGCAGAGAGGAGAAACTATGGGAGCAGAGGGGTGGGGGTCTTTCAGCAAAGATTCCTGAGTTTACATTGGATACAGTAGTTCAGGGTTCCCTGTAAGTTCTTCAGCTAAGGAATGTCATGGATAAAAAGTTTTTTGAGATACATTATTCTGGCAGACTACAGATAGGCAAAGGGGCAGCAGTAGAGGGAGGGGGCAGGCAGGATATGGGCTAAAAGCCTTCTGCAATAATTTACACTGAGGAAATGAGGACTTGCCCAGGGATCAAACCTGGCAAACTCCTACTCATCCTACAAAACCCCACATCAAATGTCCCTTTTTACCATCACTTTCACTGATCACCTTATCTACTCCAGGCAGAATGTTTGTATAACTCTTAAATTTAATTCTGTTAAAGCATATTTTTGAAATAGTTATTTGCTTATGCATTTATTTCCACTGATAGATTATGTATCACTCAAAAAGGAGCCACTGACTGATTTAGCTTTATATCCCTGGAGCCTCTCAAGGTCCTCAGAAAATGTTAATTGAGAGTTCCCATTGTGGCACAGTGGAAAGGAATCCGACTAGTATCCATGAAGACGTGGGTTCGATCCCTGGCCTTTGCTCAGTGGGTCAGGGATCCTGCGTTGCCCTGTGGTGTAGGTTTCAGACACAGCTTGGATCCTGCATTGCTGTGACTGTGGCGTAGGCTGGCAGCTATAGCTCCGATTTGACCCCTAGCCTGGGGAGTTTCATATGCCACAGGTGGGGCCCTGAAAAAAAGAAAAGTTAATTGGTTAAAAAAAGAACAAAAAACAGAGAGGCTTGCCTGTCTTAACGATATACCCTGTCCAGGAAGGAATGCAGGAACAGACCTTTTTCCTCAGCTAGCCCGTTGATTTCCCCAAAGAACTAACTGCGAGGCTGGCGGCCTCCCCCCGCCCCCGCCTGGCCAGGCCCCCAGGAGCTCTTTATTTAATGGTCCCTGTCGTTTTAATTGGTCGCAGTACTTCCCTGCCCCACCCTCTGGTTTAGCTAATGCTTCTAAACCTGTCCCTTTTGCTGGAGTTGGCCAAAGGAGAGATTCAGTTCTTAGAATGGGGAGGAAGTGGCGAGAGCAGGAGAGAGGCCTGGGTGCAGCCCAGCTGGAGCCAGAGGGTAGGGGTGGAGGACAGGGTGGAGCGGGCGGGGAAGCGGGGCCGGGGAGTGTCCGGTCTGCCCTCCCGGGGCCTCTCCCGGCCTGGACAGAGCCTCCTGGGACAGGAGAGCTGCCAGAGCCTTGACCAGCGTGGAAACAACCCCAGGCCTCTGGCCCCCCTTACGCCTCGGAAGCCCCAGGAGAGAGATGGTTTTGCCGCCAGCCAAGGCCCATCCGTCTAGTGATGGGATTTTCAGACCCAGGAATCCGCGAGCTTTCTGGGGCACGTGGACAGGAAACCACCGCCTCCTCTAAGGTGCACCAGACCTGATTACAAATTTTGTGGGTATTAAGGGGGTCGGGCAGAAATACTACGTTAAACTTACACTTTTGATTAAAGTATACGTCCCAGTTTCAGAAATGCGAAAACGTGAACAACCTGCATCTGAAACGAAGAGACCGGGTGTTTGGCATCAGCGCTGTTGCGGGCAATTAAGGCTGGTGTGGCTGTGCCGCCCTCGCCCCGCAGCGCCTCCCACCCGGGAAGGTGGGGTAGCTTTAACAGGGTTCCACCAGCGTTCTGTTCAGGGTCCTCTCCACGGGAGGGAAGCCCGCGTGCCCTGCCGATGGTTGGCACGTGTGCGCGGGCAGCCGGGGCTGATCGGGCGTTCCTGGGCGTGGCCGAGGGGGGCCCAGCTGAGCCGCATTCCCAGCCCGGGTGCACAGGATTCTGGGAGGAGCGGGTCAGGGTGCAACCTGCGTGTGGACAGAGACCTAACCACGCTGACCCGGTCCCCTAAGCAGGGCACGCAGCCCCCAGACGAGGTTTCTGGGGGGAGGAGAGGCCTGTGAGTGGGGCCCTGAAGCTGAGTAGGACTTATCATCCGAGAAAAGCGGGGAAGAGGATGCTCCGGGCAGAGGGGAGAGCAGGGGCAGAAGCCCGCAGGGGTGAGGCGGCCGGCCAGGTGCTCTGGGGCGCGGCAGACACGGACAGCGCTCCCGCCCTCACGGGGCGTAGATTCTGACTATAATACACGAGCAGATCAATAGTGCGTCTGGTGAGTGAGCGCCGGGACACAAAATAAAGCGGGGAAGGGAGAAGGAGAGGGACTGGGGTCAGGAAAGACCGCAGCAAGAGCCCTGTGAGCCAAGAGCCGCCTGGAGCCAGCGTGGGGGAGGTGGCGATTGACGCCGCGGAAGGGGACCCGGGCGCGGATCCCGTAGCTTATTGGGGGGTGACTTTGACTTTCGGGGCCACTGCAGGGTTTGTGCAGTGGAGGGACCCTATGGAACCTAGGTTTGAAAGGGTTGCCTGGGAGAAAAGCCAGTGCGAGGGAACCTGGGGACTGGTCCTGGGCCAGGTGCCCGTGATGGAGCTGATGTGAGAGGCCCGAGGGCAGAGGGAGGAGCCCCCGGGGCCTGAGCAGAGTGGGGGAGGGCACTGCCCGCGTCACGTGACCTGCGCCTCCATCTTGTCTGGAAACCAGGCCGGGAGCACAGGTTCCCTTCTGCTCCAAGGCTTCCAGACGGCCACGGGGAGAGGGGTTTGCCCCGAGGCCGGGCACTCTCCCCAAAGCCGGGCCCCCTACCCCCAGCCCCTTCCCCATCCGGCCACGCTTGCCTTTGGCTGGCTGGTAACCCCCTCCCTGACCTCGTGGTCTGGCTGCAGCTCACACCCCGGACAACTCCTTCATGGGCTTCGTGTCGGAGGAGCTCAACGAGACGGAGAAGCAGCTCATCAAGGGCGGCAAGGCCAGCAACATGGCCGTGGTCTACGGCAAGGAGGCTGGTATCTGGAAGGTAAGCCTGCCCGCTCCCGGCTCCAGCCTTGGCCCCCGAGCACCCAGCCCCGCGGTTCGGCTCCAGTCCACCACCCCCCAGCACTGGACGGCCGGCTAATGGGTCGGAAAAGGGGCCCCTAACAGCCAGGAAATACTGGCCCGGGGGCTCCCAGCTCATTCCCCTCTCCGCCCCCGCGCTTTGCAGCAAACTCAGGTGTCCTTTATGGAGGACCGCGACTTAATCTCGCGCCTGCCCAGGACCGGTCCCTGCATGCTCTGACCCAGCCTCGACCTGGGGGTTCTGTGGGGGGGGGCGGTGGGGCGGCAGGAAAGGACTAGCGGTCTGACGGGTCCCCTGAGAAGCGCCACCTGCGTGGGAGGTTGCCCGCTTCCCTGGGCACTAACCTGCTCTCTCCCCTTTCTTCTCTCTGCGCCCCTCCCTGGCAACGAGGCAGCTCCAGGTATGGGGACACTGCTCCCGCCTCCCCCTGAGGGTCTCCCCTGGGGGTGCTCTGGGTTTGGGCTTTCTGGGGTTCGTGGCTCCTGTGGAAGGACCAAGGTGGGAGAAGGGTGATGGGGTCGGCGGGTCTCAGGCAGGCTCCTGGCGGGCCCCTCTGGGGGAGGCAGCCCCTGCGGGTCAGGGTTCAGCTCCCAGGACGGGTTATTCATCAAAAGCAGACAGCAGGAGGTTAAAGGTTAACAGTGAAGGTGCCGGAGGTGGGAAATGTATTGAGCAGCGCGGTCCCGAGTCAAGCCCGTTGCGTGACCGTCTGACCTAATACTTCTCACACTATCGATTAGGATGAGGTCCTAACAGCAGTGACCGAGACAAGGTGGAAGTGTGTTTGCTTCCCTGTTTACACACTTTGGAGGTGACAGTCCTGAGCTAACCCGCGGGGTTCTTCTCCCCATGTTGACCCACGCTGTTTAGTTCCCACCCCCAGGCTGGCCTCATGGTTTACGGTACTTAATCTCGCGCCTGCCAAGGACCGGTCTCTGCATGCTCTGACCCAGCCTCGACCTGGGGGTTCTGTGGGGTGAGGCGGTGGGGAGGCAGGTAACCATAGATGTGGGAGTTCCCGTTGTGGCTGAACAGGTTAAGAACCTGACACAGTGTCCGCGAGGATACAGGTTCGATCCCCGGCTCAGTGGGTTAAGGATCCAGCATTGCTACAAGCTGCGGCACAGGTCACAGATGTGGCTTGGCTCTGGTGTTGCTGTGGCTGTGGTGCAGGCCGGCAGCTGCAGCCCCAATTGGCTCTCTAGCCCAGGAACTTCCATGTGCCGCGGGTGCGGCCATAAAAAAAAGAGATGATTACAGACAGTTCAGTCCTCCGTCTGCCCTCCAGCAGCAGGAGGAGGAGGAAGAAGGCGCAGGGGGAGGCCCAGGTTAGGGACATTTCCTGAACGGTATGCATCTCCTCCCTATACAGCGTGTGCTAGGTGTCAGTCCCGTGGCTGTGCCCAGTCTCGGGGGAGGCTGGAAGTGGCTGCGGTCCGGGCAGCCATGTGCCCAGCTCTGTCCTGGAGTCCTGTGGCTGAGGAAGTGGGAGGAAAGAGATACAACGCGACATCTCAGGGTCTGTGCAGCGATAATAGCATCATGGCAATGCTATTATTTGTTCATCCAGCGCTTATGAATGCCAGGTGCTGGCATGAATTTGCTCACTTGACCACCAACTATGAGGTTAGCGTGACAAGGTAGTTAAGTGGTGGGGCTGGGATTTGAACCCACATCGAACTCCGGAACCGGGACACTTAACTCCGTCTCTACTTACCTCCCCAGTTATGACACCTCAGATGGTGGCAGAGTGAAGCTCTGGGGGCTGGACTTAAGGTCCAAGCCCTGGCTGAGTGCCCACCGCGGGCACAGGGAGAGGAACGTGGGGTCGTTCTGTTATGATGCGGAACGAGCCGGCTGCCAGGATGCCAGGGGCGCTGGGCGAGGGGAGGGCAGGACGGTGCCTGCTTGTACCAGGAAACACTGCTAAGAAAGTGTCCCAAGAGAATGAGAGGCTATGAAGTCTGGGAAGAGAACGATTTTATCTCTAGCCCAGGAGCTTCTGAGATAGCCCGGAGCGACGCTGTTCAGCCAGCGACCTCAAAGAAGCTGCTGTCTTTTTTGGAAAAGACATCTTTGCTTTGGTTTCTGTGACCTAAGGATGGCAGAGGTGGCCAGATGAAGAAAGGGATGACAGCAGCAGCCTGGGACAAATACCGTCCAGAGTCCAGGGGACCAGGCAGCAGAGAAGCAGAGGAGAGGGACTGTGAGGTTGTCACATCCTCGGGGGAGCAGCAGCCGGGATCAGGACGGGGGTTTTGGTGAATGTTGTACGGAGGAGGCTGGTCTTTTCCGAGGTCCCCGAGCTGGAGGCTGAGGCTTAGATGGTGCTGTTTCATTAGAGCTTCTCCCAGGGAGCAGGGCTGAGGGGTGGGAGAGAAGTGGCTTGTCCAGGTGCAGGCGGACCCGGCCTCTCTGCTCGAAGAAACATTCCAGACTCAGAAGGCACCTCGGGGAGCTAAGGTGGGCTTTTCAAACAGCTACTCAGCTTTGGTTTTGTTGTTGCTTTTTCCTCCTCACTGAAGTGTAACTGACAAAGAGAAATTGTATGTATTTAAGGTAAACTGCTACCTGATGGCTTGATAAACATATATATTGTGAAATGAGTCCCACGATCAAGCTAATTGACACATCCATCCCCCCCCCCCGCGGTCATCGTGCGCGCATGTGCGCGTGGGGAGAACATTTCAGATCAACTCTTTCTGCAGACTGCAAGTGTACAGTACAGTGGGTTTGTTTTGTTTTTTGTTTTTTTGTCTTATTTTAGGGCCGCACCCGTGGCATATGGAGGTTCCCAGGCTAGGGGTCTCATCAGAGCTGTAGCTGCTGGCCTTCACCTGGCAGGATCCAAGCCACATCTGCAACCTACACCACAGCTCACGGCAATGCCGGATCCTTAACCCACTGAGCGAGGTCAGGGATCGAACCCGCATCCTCGTGGATGCTAGTCCGATTCGTTAACCACTGAGCCACAACGGGAACTCCTACAATACAGTTTTATTAACCGCAGTCACCATGCTGCAATTAGATCCCTGAATTTATTCATCTCATAACTGAAAGTTTGGGCCCTCTGACCATCTCGTCTCTCTACCCCCACCCCCGACGCCCTCCATTCGACTGTTTCTGTGAATTTGGCTCTTTTAGATCCCACATGTTAATGAGGTCATGCAGTATTTTTCTTTTCCTAACTCAGTCTTAACTAATTAGCTTTTATGTATTTATTTAGTCTTTTTAGGGCCACACCCACAGCATAGGGAGGTTCCCAGGCTAAGGGTCGAATCGGGGCTACAGCTGCCGGCCTACACCACAGCAACACCAGATCCGAGCCGCGTCTGCGACCTACACCACAGCTCACGGCAACACCGGATCCTTAACCCACTGAGCGGGGCCAGGGATCGAACCTACATCCTCATGGATACTAGTTGGATTCCTTTCCGCTGCACCACCACAGGAACTCCTGTTTTTTTTTTTTATTTCTAGCATTTCCATTTGGTTTCAAATATTATTTTCTGTTTTCTAGACCGTATTTAGCATGTCTACTCTGGCACCTAGATTTCCTCTGATCTGTTTTTATCTGTTTCTCTTGAGTGTTGATCATATAGTCTTGTCTACTCATGTACTTGATTTTGTTAAAAAAAATCAAGGTATTTAAAATTTTAATTAAAAAAACCTATTTTTGGAAGTTCCCATGTGGCACAGTGGGTTAAGGATCGGGTGTTTCGGCAGCTGTGACACAGGCTGCAGACGTGGTGCGGGTTCAGTCCCACCCGGGAACCTCCACGCGCCGCGGGTGTGGCCAAAATAAATACATAAATAAAAATTTAGAAAAACAATTTTTAACAGCTTTATTGAGGGAAATTGTTATGAAATACACTAACCATGTTTATTTTTTTTTTGGTACTTCCTTTTTTTTTTGGTCTTTTTTAGGGCCGCACCCATGGCATATGGAGGTTCCCAGGCTAGGGGTCCAATCTGAGCTGTAGCCGCCGACCCACGCCACAGCCACAGCCACAGCAATACGGGATCCAAGCTGCGTCTGCGACCTACACCACAGCTCACAGCAACGCCAGATCCTTAACCCACTGAGTGAGGCCAGGGATTGAACCTGTGTTCCCATGGATATTAATCAGATTCGTTTCTGCTGTAGTCACGAAGAGAACACCCACTAACCGTTTTTAAAATGTGTAATTTTATAGCTCCTGACTTGCATGAAATGATCACAACCCACAGTGAATAGACTCACGGCCCCCGAGATTTCCTCCTTCCCTTGGCGTCCCCCCCTTCTCCCCTCCTCCTCATCTCCCGGTAGTCGGCGATCGCTCTCTGTCACTATGGGTTCATTTTCACTTTCTGTAATTTTATGTAAGTGGAAGCATATGGTATATGCCCTTTTTTTTTTGTCTGGATTTTCTCACTGAGTAGAATTTTGAGATTCCTCCATGCTGGTGAATGTAACAAAAATTCCCTCCTTTTCCTTGCTGAGTAGTATTCCACAGCATGGATGGGCCACACTTTCTTTCTCCGTCCCCCTGTTAATGGACATTTGGGTTGTGTTCCAGTATTGGGCTATTAGAAACACAGCTACTAGGAACACGGGGGCACACATCTTTGAATAGACGTATGCTTTCATTCCTCTTGGGGAAATACCGAGGAGTAGAATAGCTGGGTCGTATTTCTGAACCATGGGTAATGTTTTAAGAAAAGTGATTGTACTGTTTGGCAACCCCGTCAGCACTGTGTGCAAGTTCCAGTTCCTTCACCAGCATCACAGCTTGGCCTGGTCAGTCTTTGTAATTTTAGCCATTTCAACAGCTGTGCAGGGCTATCTTACTGTGGGCTTAATTTGTAATTCTCTGATGACTAATGATGCTGAAGACGTTTTTGTGTGCTTATTTATCTTCCCTGTATCTTTTTTGGTGACCTGTCTTCAAAATTTTTGCCCATTTAAAAAATAGGTTATTTTCTTGTTACTGAATTGTTAAGAGTTTACAGCAACAGAACACAATCCGACTAGTATCCATGAGGGTGCAGGTTCGATCCCTGGCCTCACTCAGTGGGTTAAGAATCCAGCGTGGCCGTGAGCTATGGTGTAGGTCGCAGACACAGCTCAGATTTGGCGTTACTGCGGCTGTGGTGTAGGCCGGCAGCTGCAGCTCTGATTTGACCCCTAGCCTGGGAACTTCCATATGCCGCAGGGGCGGCCCTAAAAAGAAAAGAGTTCTTTACATAGTCTGGATATAGGTTGTCTGACAAATGGTTGCTTGCAAATATTTCTTCCAAGGCTATGGCGTGGCTTTCTCTGGACAGCGTATTTCAAAGAGCAAAAGTTATTGATTTTAATGAAGTCTGGTGTCTTTTCCTATGGACTGTGCTTGTGGTGTATCCAAGAAATCTTTTGTCTGATCCAGGGTCACCGAGATTTTTCTCCTGCGTTTTCTTCTGTAGGTTTTATAGTTGCAAGTTTCACATGTAAGTCCATGATCCATTTTAACTTTTATTGATGACATGAAGTGTAGGTTTCAGTCTTTGCTTCTCCTTTTTAAAACACTTATGAGTATAGTTGATTTATAATGTTGTACCAATTTTTGCTGTACAGCAAAGTGACTCAATCATACACATACATGTATATATTCCCTCTCTTATCCTCGATCATGGTCCATCCCAAGAGACCAGCATAGTTCCCTGTGCTCTACGGCAGGACCTCATTGCTTATCCACTCTGTATGTCGTCGTTTGCATCTACTAAGCCCAAAACTCCCCGTCCATCCCACTCCCTCCCCCTCCCCTTCCCCCTGGGCAACCACAAGTCTGTTCTCTTTGTCTGGGAGTGTTTCTGTTTTGTAGATAGGTTCATGTGTGCCATATTTTAGATTGCACATATAAGTGATATCATGTGATATTTGTCTTTTTCTGACTTACACTTAAAATGAGAATCTCTCGTTGCATCCATGTTGCTGTGGATGGCATTATTTTGTTCTTTTTTTATGACTGAGTAGTATTCCATTGTATGTATGTACCACAGCTTTTTAGTCCATGCCTCTCTCTGTGGACATTTAGGTTGTTTGCAAGGCTTGGCTATTGTGAATACTGCTGCTCGCCTCCTTTTTTTTTTTTTTTTTTTTTGCATGGAATATCGAGTGTTCCATGGCCATTTTTGAAAAATCTAGACCACCTCCACTGAAATGTCTTTGCATCTTTGTCAGAAATCCATTGACCCTACATGTGTGGGTCTGTTTCTCGGCTCTCTGTGCTGTCCTATTGATCTTTCTGTCCATCTTGAGGTCGATATCATACTGTCTTGGTTACTGTAGCTTCTTAATGAGTTTCAAAATCAGCTAATATAAGTCTCCCTACTTCTTCTTTTTCAAAGTTTTTATCTATTCTAGGTCCTTTCATTTCCGAATGAGTTTTAGAATCAGTTTGTCAATTTTGGTAAAAAAAACCTGCTGGGATTTTGGTGATCTCACTGGTTCCTCCTCCTCCATTTCTTTTCTTTTCTTTATTTGAGTTAGGAGTAGTTATAGAAAGTGAATATGAGGAGTTCCCTTTGTGGCGTAGCAGAAATGAACCCAACTAGGAACCACGAGGATGCGTGTTCGATCCCTGGCCTCTCTCAGTGGGTTAAGGATCCGGCGTTGCCGTGAGCTGTGGTGTGGGCCGCAGACGTGGCTCGGATCTGGCGTTGCTGTGGCGAAGGCTGGCAGCTGTAGCTCTGATTGGAGTCCTAGCCTGGGAACCTCCACATGCCACAGGTGCGGCCCTCAAAAGACAAAAAAAAGAGAAAGTGAATATGAAAAATTGTAGAAAAATAAGTTTCCAGAAGTGGCTCAGTCAGTTAAGAACCCAACATAGTGTCTGTGAGGATGCGGATTTGATCCCTGGCCTCCCTCAGTTGGTTCAAGATCCAGCGTTGCTGCCAGCTGTGGCAGAGGTCACAGATGCGGCTTGGATCTGGTGTTGCTGTGGCTGTGTGTGGTCTGGCAGCCGCAGCTCCTATCTGACTCCAGCCCAGGAACTTCCATATGCTGTGCGTGTGGCCTTAGGGAAAAAAAAAGGGGGGGGGAGGGCAAAAAAAAATATGGTAGAAAAAATTCAAGGTCAAAGACGATGCCCTTTTCTTGCGGAAAGGATTTGCTTTTAGTCTTGGCTTATGGCTGTGCAGCCGGCGACCCCGATCACCTTCATCAGCGGTAGTGCTGGAGATCGACCTAGGAAGCATTCAGCCCCAGCAAGAGCGGCTCGAACTCTGGTCCACCCCTTCTTCCAGGGTGAAATGGCTCAGAGTTCCGACCCAGAACGTGGAGTTTCCATCAGGGCTTTCTCTCTCCAGCAGGCCCGGAACTGGGACCGTGTCCCCCAGGTCTGCTCAGCCACCTGGACGCAGCCCCCGAAATTGGCGGCGGCCCCCAGGAGGAAAGCCGACCTCAGCACTGGCCTGCACCGTCTCTTTTGCTCCTTTTCCCAGGTCTTGGCCTTGTAATTCTTCTCTCTGTGGTGGTAGGGCTTCAGGGCCTCCGCAGGTGTCTTTCACATCCCCTGTCTTTCCTGGTCACTCTCCCAGGCAGAACTGATCTGCATTTTCTTTCCTTTTATTTCTTTTTGCATTTATTTATTTTTTAATCACTTAATGAATTTTATTACAATTACAGGTGTACAAAAAGCATCACAACCAAATTTTATAGCATTTCCATCCCAAACCCTCAGTGCATCCCCCCACCCCCCAGCTTGTCTCATTTGGAAACCATTAAGTTTTCCAAAATCTGTGAGTCAGTATCTGTGCTGCAAAGAAGTTCATTGTGTCCTTTTTTTTATATTCCACATGTATGGTAGCATTTTTCCCCATTACTTAATGAATTTTATTACAATTATAGGTGTACAGAAATCATCACAACTCAGTTTGAAAGCATTTCCATCCCAAACCATCAGCGCATCCTCCCACCCCACAACTTGTCTCATTTGGAAGCCATAGGTTTTCTAAAGTCTGTGAGTCATTATCTGTAGTGCAAAGAAGTTCATTGTGTCCTTTTTTTAGTTTCCAGTGTAAGACGTAACATTTGATGTTGGTGTCTCATTGTCTGACTGGTTTCACCTGGCATGATAATCTCTAGGTCCATCCGTGTTGCTATAAATGTTGTTATTTCGTTCCTTTTAATGGCTGAGTAATATTCCATTGTGTGTATGTACCTACCACATCTTCCCTATCCATTCCTCTGTTGATGGGTGTTTGGGTTGTTTCCGTTACTTGGCTATTATATAGAGTGCTGCAATGAACATTGGAGTACATGTGTCTTTTCGAGTCATGGAATTCCCTGGATAGATGCTGAGTGGGATTGCTGGATCAAATGGTAATTCTATTTTTAGTTTTCTAAAGAATCCCCATACTGTTTTCTAAAGAATCCCCATACTGAAAAAGAACAACGGAGCTGGAGGAATCAGGCGCCCTGACTTGGTGCAGTGGTTGCACCAATTTGCATTCCCACCAACAGTGTAATAGGGATCCTTTTTCTCCACACCCTCTCCAGCACTTACCGTTTGTAGACTTTTTGATGATGGCCATTCTGGCCGGTGTAAGGTGGTACCTCGTAGTGGTTTTGATTTGCATTTCTCTAGTAACTAGTGATGTTGAACATCTCTTCATGTGTTTTTTGGCCATCTATATGTCATCTTTGGAGAATTGTCTCTGTAGATCTTCTGCCCATTTTTTGATGGGGTTGTTTGTTTTTTTGGTATTGAGCTGTAGGAGGTGTTTGTAAATTTTGGAGATAATCCCTTGTCAGTTGATTCATTTGCAAATATTTTCTCCCATTCTGTGGGTTGTCTTTTCGTTTTGTTTAGGGTTTCCTTTGCTGTGCAGAAACTTTTAATTAAGTCCCATTTTATTTTTCTTTTCATTGTCATTACTCTAACAGGTGGATCTCAAAAGATGTTGCTGTCATTTATGTCAGAGAGTGTGTGGCCTACGTTTTCCTCTAAGAGTTTTATAGTATCTGGTCTTACATCTAGGTTTCTAATCCATTTGAGTTTATTTTTGTGCATGGTGTTAGGAAGTGTTCTAATTTCAGTTTTTTACCTGTGGCTGTCCAGTTTTCCCAGCACCACTTACTGAACAGGCTGTCTTTTCTCCATTGTATATTGTTGCCTCCTTTGTCATAGATTAGTCGACTATAGGTGCGTGGGTTTAATTCTGGGCTTTCTATCCTGTTCCAGTGATCTGTATTTCTGTCTTTGTGCCAGTACCGTACGGTTTTAATGGCTGTAGCTTTGTAGCATAGTCTGAAGTCAGGGCGCCTGATTCCTCCAGCTCCGTTGTTCTTTTTCAGGATGTCCTTGGCTATTCTGGGTTTTTTGTGCTTCCAAACAAACTTCAAAATATTTTGTTCTAGTTCTGTGAAAAATTTCTTGGTAATTTGAAAGGGATTGCATTGAATCTGTAGATTGCCTTGGGTGGTATAGTCATTTTGATAATATTGACTCTTCCAATCCAAGAGCATGCTATGACTTTCCATCTGTTCGTGTCATCCTTGATTTCTTTCATCAGCATCTTAGAGTTTTCAGAGTACAGGTCTTTTGTCTCTTTAGGTGGGTTTATTCCTAAGTATTTGATTCTTTTTGACACGATAGTAAACAGGATTGCTTCCCTAATTTCTCTTTGTGATCTTTCATTGTTAGTATATAGAAATGCAGTTGATTTCTGTGTACTAATTTTGTATCCTGCGACTTTTGCCAAATTCATTGATGCCAAACTCTAACAGTTTTCTGGTAGAGTCTTTAGGATTCTCTAGGTGTAGTATCATGTCATCTGCAAATAGTGATAGTTTTACTTCTTCCTTTCCAATTTGGATTCCTTTTATTTCTTTGACTTCTCTGATTGCTGTGGCTAGGACTTCCAAAACTATGTTGAGTAGTAGTGGTGAGAGTGGACATCCCTGTCTTGTTCCTGATCTCAGGGGGGATTCTTTCAGCTTTTCACCATTGAGAATGATGTGAGCTCTGGGTTTGTCATAGATGTCCTTTATTACGTTGAGGTAGGTTCCCCCTGTGCCCAGTTTCTGAAGGGTTTTTATCAGAAATGGGTGTTGGATTTTGTCAGAGGCTTTTTCTGCATCTATGGAGAGGATCATATGGTTTTTGTTCTTCAGTTTGTTAACGTGGTGTATCACACTGATTGATTTGTGGATATTGAAGAATCCTTGCGTCCCTGGGATAGGTCCCACTTGATTGTGATGTACAGTCCTTTTAATGTGTTGTTGGATTCAGTTGGCTAGTATTTTGTTGAGGATTTTTGCATCTATGTTCATCAGTGAGATTGGCCTGTACTTTTCTTTTTTTTGTGGTATCTTTTGTCTGGTTTTTTGGTATCAGGGTGGTGGTTGCCTCATAGAATGAGTTTGGAACTGTCGCTTCCTCTGCAATTTTTTGGAACAGTTTCAGAAGGATAGGTGTTAGCTTTTCTCTAAATGTTTGATAGAATTCACCTGTGAAGCCATCTGGCCCTGGACTTTTGTTTGTTGGAAGTTTTTAAGTCACAGTTTCAATTTCAGAACTTGTGTTTGGTCTAGTCATATTTTCTATTTCATCTGGTTTAGTCTTGGAAGATTGTACTTTTCTAGATTGTACTTTTCTAAGAATTTGTTCATTTCCTCTAGGTTTTCCATTTTATTGCCATATAGTTGCATATAGTAGTCTCTCATGATCCTTTGTATTTCTGTGATGTCCGTTGTTACTTCTCCTTTTTCATTCTAATTTTTATTGATTTGTGTCCTCTCTCTCTTTCTTGATAAGTCTGGCTAGGGGTTTATCAATTTTGTTGATCTTATCAAAGAACCAGCTTTTAGTTTCATTGATCTTTTCTATGGTTTTCTTTGTTTCTATTTCACTGATTTCTGCTCTGATCTTTATGATTTCTTTTCTTCTACTAACTTTAGGTCTTGTCTGTTCTTCCCTCTCTGGCTGCTTCAGATGTAAAGTTAGGTTGTTTATTTGAGCTTTTTCTTGTTTCCTGGGGTAGGCTTGTATTGCTATAAACTTCCCTCTTAGAACTGCTTTTGCTGCATCCCAGAGGTTTTGAAGTGTTGTATCTTTGTTGTCATTTGTTTCTAAGTATTTTTTAATTTCCTCTTTGATTTCTTCAGTGATCCATTGGTTGTTTAGTAGCATGTTGTTTAATCTCCACGTGTTTGTGTTTTTTGCCGTTTTTTTTCTTGTTGATTTCCAGTCGTATAGCATTGTGGTCAGAAAAGATGCTTGATATGATTTCAATTTTCTTAAAGTTACTGAGGCTTGATTTGTAGCCCAGGATGTGATCAATCTTAGAGAATGTTCCATGCGCACTTGAGAAGACTGTGTATTCTGTTGCTTTTGGATGGAATGTCCTGTAAATACCTATTAAGTCCATCTGATCTAATGCTTCACTCAGGGCCTGTGTTTGCTTATTGATTTTCTGTCTGGATGACCTGTCCTTTGCTGTAAGTGGGGTGTTAAAGTCCCCCACTATGGTTGTGTTATTGTTGATTCCTCCTTTTAAGGTTGTTAGCAGTTGTCTTTTATATTGTGGTGATTCAGCAGTTGTCTTGTATATTGTGGTGATCCTATGCTGGGTGCATAGATATTTAAAATTGTTATATCTTCTTCTTGGATTGATCCTTTGATCATTATGTAGTGCCCTTCCTTGTATCTTTAAAATGTTCTTCATTTTAAAGTCCGTTTTGTCTGATATGAGTATTGCTACTCCAGCTTTCGATTCCCGTTTGCATGGAATGTTTTCTTCCACCCTCTCACTTTCAATTTGTATGTGTCTCTAGAAGTGAAGTGGATCTCTTGAAGACAGCATATATATGGGTCTTGTTTTTATATTCATTCAGCTAGCTAGTCTGTGTCTTTTGGTTGGGGCATTCAGTCCATTAACATTTAAGGGAGTCTATATATACATGAGATTGTTTTGAGTTGTTGGTTTCTTAATTGCAAGTGCATCTCCAGTGTCCTGCATTTGTGCTCTGTTCTCACGATTTCTGATTTGCATGGACGATTTAGTATCTTTACTGTTTATATGTCTTTACTGGTGAGCCTTGTCATTTGTGGCGTTTTTGTTTCTGGTTGTGGCCTTTTTTTTTTTTCTGCCTAGAGAAGTTCCTTTAGTATTTGTTGTAAAGGTGGTTTAGTGTTGCAGAAATCTCTTGGCTTTTGCTTATCTGTAAAGGTTTTGATCTCTCCTTCAAATCTGAATGAGAGCCTTGCTGGGTCAAGTAATCTTGGTTGGAAGTTTTTTACTTTCATCACGTTAATTATATCATGCCACTCCCTTCTGGCCCGCAGTTTCAGCTGAAAAATATGCTGATAACCTTATCAGGGTTCCCTTGTATGTCATTTGTTTCTTTTCCCTAGTTGCTGTCAATATTTTCTCTTTGTCTTTAATTTTGGTCGTTTTGATTAATATCTGTCTCGGGGTGTTCCTCCTTGGGTTTATTTTATATTTCATATGGTGCTCGTTGTGCTTCCTGGATTTGAGTGAGTGGTTCCTTTCCCATATTAGGGAAGTTTTTGGCTGTTATCTCTTTGAACATTTTTTCTGTCCCCTTCTCTCTCTCTTCCTCCTCTGGCACCCTTATAATACGGACGTTGGTGCATTTAACGTTATCCCAGAGTTCTCTGAGACTCTCTTCATTACCTTTCAATCTTTTATCTCTCTTCTCTTCGGCATTAGTGATTTCCACTAATCTGTCCTCCACCTCACTTATTCGTTCTTCTGTCTTCTATATTCTACTGGTGGCTGCTTCTAATGAATTTTTTATTTCAGTTATTGTATCTTGCATCTCTTCTTGTTTAATTTTTACATCTTGTATTTCTTTGCTAATTGTTTCCTGTGTATTATCAATCTTTGCCTCCAGTTTATGTCCGATGTCTTGCATCATCTTCAGTATCAACAGTCTAAAGTCTCTTTCTGGGAGGCTGATGATCTCATCACTGAGCTGTTTTTCTGGGGTTTTTTCTTTCTCCCTTATCTGAGTTATAGTTTTCTGTCTTTTCATTTTTATAGGTTTTTGGTGTGGTGACCTTTTTGCAGACAACAGAGTTGTAGCCTTTCTTACTTCTGGTGTTTGCCTCCCCTGTAGCTGAAGTTGGTATGGCAGGGGGCTTGCTGTAGGCTTCCTGATGGGGGGGACTGGTGCCTGCCCACTGGTAGATGGGGCTGATTCCTATCCCTCTGGTGGATGGGCTTTGTGTCTGGGTGAGATTAGAGGTGGCTGTGTGCCTGAGGGGTCTTTAGGCAGCCTGTTTACTGGTGGGTGGGGCTGTGGTCCCACCTGGATTATTGTTTGGCCTGGGGCTTCTCAGCTGATGGGAGTGGCCAGATTTTCCCAGAGATAGCCACCTCCGGAGAAATGCAGGCTGATGAATGTTCCTGAGAGCTTTGCCTCCAATGCCCTTCCCCCAAAACAAGCCACAGTCACCCCTGTTTTCCCAGGAGATCCTCCAAGAATTGCAGTCAGGTTTGACCCAGATTCCTCTGGAGACTTTACTTTGCCCTGGGACCCAGTGCATGTGAAAGTCTGTGTGCGCCTTTCAAGAATGGGGTCTTGGAGGTCACATTGTGGCTCAGTGGTTAACGAATCCAGCTAGGATCCATGAGGTTGCTGGTTTGATCCCTGGCCTTTGATCGGTGGGTTAAGTATCCGGCATTGCCATGAGCTGTGGTGTAGGTTGCAGATGTGGCTTGGATTTCCGGTTGCTGTGGCTCTGGCATAGGGTGGCGGCTACAGCTCAGATTAGATACCTAGCCTGAGAACCTGCATATGCAGTGAGTGTGGCCCTAGGAAAAGGCAAAAAGACAAAAAAAGAAAAAAAGAAAAGAATGGGGTCTCCGTTTCTCCCAGTCCCATGGAGCTCCTGCACTCAAGCCCCACTGGCCTTCGATGCCAGATGCTCCGGGGGCTCTTTCTCCCTGTGCCAGATCCCCAGGCGTGGGGATTTGACGTGGGGCTCAGAGCTCTCAGTCCTGTAGCTGAGTCTCTGTGATGCAGTTACTTTCCAGTCTGAGGGGCTTCCCACCCGGGAGGTATGGGGTTGCTTCTATCGCGTAACGGCCCCTCCTACCTCTTGATGTGGTCTCCACTGTGTCTTCTGGAGTAGAATATCTTTTTGAAAGTTTCCAGTCCATTTGGTAGAAGGTTTCTTGGCGTTTGGTTGTAGTTTCGTTGTTTTTAGGAGAGAAGTTGAGCTCCAGTCCTTTATCCCGCCATCTTTATCCTGCCACTGGCACTCGATGGGCAGTCTCTAAACCCTTGGTAGCTGTTTTAGGGCTCTGGGGGCGAAACGGCCTTGTACAGCAGTCCCTCCTCCAGTGTTGCCGCGGCCGCACCACAGGTCGCAGATGTTGCTCGGGTTCAGTCCCTGGCCTGGGAATTTCAGTATGCTTGTTACTGGTTCCTCCCCTCCCCCTGGGTGTCCGTCTTACGTTTTCTGCGATTGGAGACTCTGTATCAGCGTCAGGTCTCCCTCGACAGCACTGCGCGAAACCTGCACTATCTTTCATAAGGAAGGTCTCCTTCTGAAAAATGTATATAGTTCGAGTTTCAAAATGTGAATTGTGAACAATTCTGATATTCATTGCTAACGTTCTTCAAGAGCTGGGGTTTATAAACCAAACCTGGGCGGGAGCTCCTTGTGGTCTGACCTTGTGTTAACCAGCAGGACCTGGGGAGCTCTGCATTCTTCCCCTCTGGCTGGTTGACCTGCTGAGAACTAAGCCTCCCTGCAAAGAGCCCCACCCACCCTTCTCCATGATCTTGAAGCTACTCTCCCCTCAAATTATCCCTTCTCTTCTGTGAGCCTCAGAAAACTCCAGAAAATAGAACCCAGCCGCTGATCGCATGCTGTGAGGCCCTACGCTGACTGCAGCACCCGCTCAGGGCCCTGGCCGTAAGGCCGGATGGGCGCCCAGAGGCTGGGGCGTTATCTCTTCACCAGGGCTGTCTTCCCTCATCCCTTCCCCTCCAGACGCGGCCTGAATTTGGGGTTCTTGGGCGTGGAGGAACTGAGTTGCGGGCTTGGGGGTTTCCCTTCGTGTCCTCTCCCTGCTGTGCTCCTGGTGCCCAGCTCAGTGCCGACACGGGGCAGGTGCTCCATGTATCCGTGTGTGTGTGGGCGGTGGGAGAGATGGGCAGGTAGAGGGATGGAGGGTGGTTGGGTGGATGGATGGATGGGTGGGTGAGCAGGGGATGGGCTGGGGGATGGATGGAAGGACAGGAGGGTGGTGGTGGGTAGAGGAAGGAAACGGGTGGACAGATGGAGGCTAGATGGATGGCAAATGGATGGATGCCTGGAGAGATGAAGAATGGAGGGGAGAAGTGAGAGATGGACGGATGAGCTGGGGACAGATGGGCGATCTGGGCTCCTGAGCGCTCCACAGCTCCTCAGAGGTCTTCGCGGGGACTCAGAGGAGGCCGAGTAGTTCCACTTGGATGCAGCTGCGTGTTGGTCCCTACTGGAGACCTTTGGGAAGAAAACAGGTCCATGGCTAAAAATAGTCCTGAAACCTTTGGTCTAGTCCAACCTCTGCAGCTTACAGATAAAAAAATTGGGGACCAGAGAGGAGCGGGGCTGCCTCAGGGTCACACAGCTGGTTAAGGACCAACCTAAGACCGGCCCCCACGGCCAGGGCTGTCCCCTCAGACGGCTCTGTCCTCTGGGTCAGAGCAAGCCCGCCCCGCCTCCAGGGGAAGGAGAAGTCCCTGAGCATCCTGCACAAGTACATGGAGGTCCACGGCACCGTGTACTACGAGAGCCGGCGGCCCCCCGAAGTCCCGGCCTTCGTGAAGAACCACGGCCTCTTGCCGCAGCCTGAGTTCCAGCAGCTGCTGCGCAAGGCCAAGGTGAGCTCCGCCCCTCCTCTGCCCTCACCCCAGCCCCGCCAGAGATGCCCAAGAGGTCACTGGTGCATCTCAGCACCATCACTTGTCACCCTTCTGTGTGTGGACATGGCCCAGCATGCTCTGGTGCCCTGAGTCTCGTGTCCTGAATCCTGGGGTGGGGGCTGGGGGGGCAGGGACAGAGGCAGGGATGCTCACCGTGGCCCCACAGTGAAGGGACTGGGGTGGGACTCGGTGATGGGGACGAGGAGTCTGCCTACCCATACCCCTTGAACACCAGTCCAGCCCAGCAGATTCCCAGGTCAGGCGCGGCTTCCAGAGCCACTGAGCGGGTAGGACAGGCCAGGGGCGAAGGGAGGGGTATGTCCTGGCCGGACTTCCATCAGGCTAGTAGTTCTGACAGACTGCTTCTGGACGTCCTTGAGCTGTATCCCTGAAGCAGTGGCTGGCACAGCAGACGTGACCCTGCTGTACATGGGGCCCCGAAGTGTCAGCTGAGTCCATAGGGACTCCAGCCAGCTTCCTAGTCCTTCCAGGTCCACTCCTGATCTCACCACAGCTCCTTTCCCAAGGCCTCTTGGTCATGCATGGTGGGGGGGGGTGTCCATGTGTTGGGGTGGAGAGAGGTTACTTTTGTGCAGTGAGCAACCTGAACAACCTTACATGGCACATTGAGATTCAGAATCGTCTTGATCACCCTCCGGGTGCCAACCCTGTGAGCACTCCCAGCACAAGTTAGGTGCTGAATGAATGTTTTTGGGGTGAGTAAAGGTTCCTTGAGGTCAGCTGTAGGGGTGGACATGAAGCCTTCTAAGCTCGGGCCCCCTCAGGCTTCTCTGTTCCCTTACAGAATCACAGTCTTTAGATCAAGAAGAGGCCATTTGATATTACCTAGTTAGACCTCCTCACTTCACAGTGGCCATGGCACACAGCTGATCTGGGCTATTGCCCCGGCTACTTGCTGTGAGTGGTCCCACCTCAACCTTACCCCCAGCTTCCTGGGGCTCCTAGGCCCGGATGCCCGGCCTCCCTGACCGTGTGTCACCTCGGTTCTTCAGCTCTTCATAGGGTTTGGCTTCCCCTACGAGGGCCCTGCGCCGCTGGAGGCCATCGCCAACGGCTGTGTCTTCCTGCAGTCCCGCTTCAGCCCGCCCCACAGCTCCCTCAACCACGAGTTCTTCCGAGGCAAGCCCACCTCCAGGGAGGTGAGTGGGAAGGGCCTGGCCCCACATAGGGAGGGTCTGAGACGGGACCCCTGCAGTTCTTGGAAGGGGGGCGTTTCCCCTTTGCCCAGCCTGGCGTGACAAACACAGAGACCCCTCCTGGCTTGGCGCCCTGGCTAGGTGTTCTCCCAGCACCCCTACGCGGAGAACTTCATCGGCAAGCCGCACGTATGGACCGTCGACTACAACAACTCAGAGGAGTTTGAAGCGGCCATCAAGACCATCATGAGAACCCAGGTGAGCCTCGGATCCGGTTGGGAGCGTCAGTAGCCCAAGGCGTGGGTCTTCGCTATAATTAGAAAAACAAAAAAAAAGGTAAATTCAGACCTGCAGGCCAGAGTTGGCACACTGGGATGTGGATCCCACTCACCAACTTGGATTTGTGTGTTGTGTTGAGGGAGTGGGGGTGGGGAAAATACCTTTGTGCAGTGAGCAACCTGTAAAACCTCACTTGGCAGCCCTGGATCCAGAATCACTTATCGAGCGCCTTCGGGGGTCAAGTCCTGTGAGCACTCCTAGCGGAAGTTAGGTGCTGAACAAAAGTTTTAAGGATGAATGCATGAAAGTTCTTGGAATTCTGCTATTTCTGTTTGTCTTTTAATGTATGGAAGTATAGTTGATGTACGATGTATTAATTTCTGCTCTACAGTAAAGCGACTCAGCTAGACACACACAGATATTCTTTTTCATATTCTTATCCATCAAGGTTCATCACAGGATACTGAATATTATCCCCTGTGCTGTATGGTAGATCTTTGTTGTTTTTCCATCCTGAATATGCGCCAGTTTGCATCTACTGAACCCAAATTCTCAAATCCTTCCCTCCCCCACTCACCCTCCCCCTTGACAGCACGAGTCTGTTCTCTGTGAAGTCTGTTTCTGCTTCCTAGATAAGTTCGTTTGTGTCAGATTTTAGATTCCATATATAAGTGATATCATGATATTTGTCTTTCTGACTTCTCTTCATATGAGAACCTCTAGTTGCATTTAGGTCGTTTCCATGTCTTGGCTCTTGTGAATGGTGCTGCAGTGAACATACGGTGCATGTATCTTTCGAATTATAGTTTTGTCTGGATAGATGCCCAGGAGTACGATTGCTGGGTCATATTGGCAACTCTGTTTTTAGGGGTTTTTTTGTAAGAACTTCCATACTGTTTTCCATGGCGGCTGCACCAGTTTATGTTCTCCGTGGCCTTTTAGCAGCATAGCTCAAACTACCATGCGTGGAGAGCAGCTGGGGCTGTCGTTGACGTGCAAGTGCAGATGCAGCAAGTTGGGTGGGGCTGAAGCCCTGCACTTCAAAGGAGGTCTGGGTGGTGGTGGTGTCGCCACCTTTCGGTAGCAGTCAGGTAGAGCAGCTGTGTGTGCGCGCGCGCGCGCGCGCGCGCGC
>PVHT021183562.1:349359-389116 GCA_004024745.2 Catagonus wagneri | reverse complement strand
CCAGTTCCTGGCGGCCCAGGCCTGCTACCCCCACGTAGCCCCCGACCCCATCAACGCTGCGTCCGCACCCCTACCTCCGGCTTCCTCCACCTCGGACCACTCGGGATGCAGCCGTCCGTCTGTCCGTCCGTGTGGCATGTCTCCCCTTCGCCCCCAGCCTGCCTGAGGAGAGATCAGGCCTTAAGAAACACTGCCACCCCACCCCGGCTGTTAATCCCACCCCCCCCCCCCCCCCGGCAGCCCCGCGGCCCGAGTGCAGAGAGGAGGCCTGGCCCCGCTGTGGGCCTGGAGCTCGAGGCCTCGCTCAGCCACTCACGAGTCACCAAGGACCTGACCTGACGGGGGAAAGCAATAGAGATACTCTTTTCTCCCTCTTTTTTTAAAGATTTATTTCTTGAATAATAAATATTTTATTGGGATGTGAGGTGCAGAGGAGAAGCTGTGCTAGTTCTCATTTTTTTGCTGGGATGCCCAGGCCTGGAGGAGTGACGGTGTGTGAACACCCAGGGCAGGGCGTGGCCTTCTGGGGCCCCCAGGTCCACACTGTCACTTGGTCAGCCCAGAGGAAGCCCCTGCAGGTGCCACAGGTCTGCGGGCCCTCCCCCTGCCCCAGCACTGTGACTGCGGGGCCTGCTGGACAGCAGGGCTGTACTTAGGTCTGTTTACCTGGCGTTGACCTCTGCTGGCTGAGTTCGTTGTGAGGGCTGAGAACAGAAGTGCATTTTTTGTTTTAACAGCTGCACCCGTGGCACATAGACGTTTCTGGTCCAGGGGTCGAATAGGAGCTGCCGCTGCCAGCCTACACCACCGGCACAGCAATGGGGTCTGAACCGCATCTGTGACCTCTGCTGCAGCATGCGGCAGTGCTGGGGCCTTAAACCACTGAGTGAGGCCAGGGACTGAACCCGCATCCTCATGGATACTGTGTCAAGTTCCTAAACTGCCGAGCCACAGTGGGAACTCCCATAAATGCGTTTTGAAGAGAGCTGAGCCCAGTCCTGAAAAGATGACCGCCTGCGGGGGGCGGTGAAGACAGTGGAACACACGGACGCGGACTCGCCTCCCCCACAAACACATCCAGACACACCTGCCTGTGGAGAAGTTCTCACGGAAAACCAGCTGAGCGCGGGCGGAAGGTCTCTCACAACTGAAGCGGCAAGAAAGAGGCCCGTGCGACCAGGTGGGACAGGAAAGGGCACCGGGACGGGACGCGCGCCCCTGGGAGGAGCTGCGGGAGGGACGGGAGGCCCTCGCCCGGGAGCTTCCTTTGCTGCTGGGAAGCCCAAGGGGGCAGATGAAGAGCCGGAGCGGCTGGGACGTGTCGGGGTAGGAGTGGGCGCGTGCGGGCTTGCTGCCAGGCCGGACGGACACAGGTCAGCCCCGAGGCCGCCACGTCGCCGCGCTTCTCAGCCCGGGATACACGCCTGCTGCTCTGCACAGTAATTGGGGCGTTAGCAGACAGACGCAGGAAGAAGCCTCAACTTAACGGCACAGAAGCAACCCCAAGGGTTGGTCTGGGATTTTTTGTGTGTTTGTCCCCCCCCCTTTTTTTTTAGGGCTGCAACCTCGGCATATGGAAGTTCCCAGGCTGGGGGGGGTCGAATCGGAGCTGTTGCCGCTGGCCTACACCACAGCTCATAGCAACGAAGGATCCTTAACCCCCACTGAGCGAGGCCAGGAATGGAACCTGTGTCCTGAAGGGTACTAGTCAGATTCATTTCCACCGTGCCACGACGGGAACTCAGGGGTGTCATTATTAATGTGCCCAAGCCAGGGTGCCCGTCCTGCACAGGAGCCCCGTTATCAGGACGCAGGGCGGGGCGTGCGGCTGCCATGAGATTCCCGCCGTCTGCGTGCTCACGGCTCGGCACGGCTCTGTAAGCACATATGCTGCAGGGGTGGGGCTAGCACCTGAGCCCATGACCGGCGCTCCCTTGGGCTGGGCAGGTCCGAGGGCAGCTCCTGCAGCAGCAGACTACCCTGGTGCACACACAGGGTGGCAGGAGGCATCACGGGATCGCACGTGCCCTGCAGACGCTCCTGGGGAGGAGTACACGGGGGTTTCTTCCCCAGTGGGGGTGCTCCGGTTCTGCCTCTACCACACGGCGTCTTAGAGCCGGATAGCGTGGCTTCTACTCCAACATCTCGGGGGGCAGACCCTGCCCCCAACAGGGCTGTGACAACCACAAAGCAGTGAGGAGGTCCCACCCAATATTCAGTACACGATTTGGTCACCACACCACCAAACATACTCACTATCAAGGGGCAAGGGCCAGCACACCCTGAGGAAACACGTGGCAGGTGCAGCTACCAAGAGCAGCCCTCACACCCAAAATACTGGACTCAGTCTACACAGGGTCACTCACATAAAAACAGCCTTTCAAGACCACAATAGATTACCTCCTAAGTTCACGAAAACAGACCTTTAATAAAAAAGCAGAGGATCTACTTCCCAAGGAAAAGAACAGAGAAATTCTCTGAAAGAGCAATGAAACCCTCTTCACTCTACCAGAACCCAAGTTCAAAAAGGAGGTAATAAAAATGCTAAAGCAATTATGAAAGACTATCCCCAGAAATGCAGCTCACTGTAACAAGGAACTAGAACAGAAACTAGAAAGAAGAACCTGTCAAAATCAGACAACTCAGTTGCCAAGGTAAAAACTGAGCTTAAGGCAATGAACAGCAGACTGAAAGTGCAGAAGAGCGAGTAAGTCATCTGGAAGAGGGAATGACGGAAGTCACCCGATCAGAAGAGCAGATTAAATGAGAGAAATGAAGGCAACATACGATCTCTACAGGATAGTATAAAGCAGGCCAACCTATGCATAATCAGGGTTCCAGAAGAAAGAGAAAAAAGGATTGAACTTTTTTTCTTTTTTTGGCCTTTTTTAGGAACTCACTCGCAGCATACAGAGGTCCCCAGGCTAGGGGTCTAATAGCTGCTGGCCTACACCACAGCAACACGGGATCCAAGCTGCATCTGTGACCTACACCATAGCTCACGGCAACGCCAGATCATTAACACACTGAGCAAGGCCAGGGATCGAACCCGCAACCTCATGGTTCCTAGTCAGATTCATTAACCACTGACCACGACGAGAACTCCTGATTGAACATATTTTTGAAGTAGTTATTGCTGAAAACTTTACAAACCTGAAGAAGGAAAAAGGTATCCAGATACAGGGAGCACAGAGGGTCCCAAGTAAGATGAAGCCAAACTAAGACATAATTGAAATGGGAAAAGTTAGAGGATTCTAAAGGCAGCAAGATAAAAACTAAGTCAGTTACTAGGGAACCCCCATGAGGTTATCAGCTGATTTCTCTACAGAGACGTTGCAGGCCAGAAGGGAGTGGCATGATAGTCCTGAAAGGGGAAAATCTGCAACGTAGCAAGATTATCATTTAGAAAGAGAAACAGCATTTCTCACAAGCAAAAACAAAAAGAAATATTGAAAGATCTTAGTGAAATAGAAAAGCAGCAAGGCAAAGGCAAATATATAAAAGGACTAAAGATCACTTAAGCCAGTTCATAGATTTAAAAACTATCAAAAATTTTGTAAGCAATTATAACTACGATTAAGAGCAAAAGAATAAACATGAATATATAAAATCGGACATGGAAATCACAAAATGTTGGGGAGGGGAGTAAAAAATACAGATCTTATAGAATGTATCTGAACCTCTATGACTATCCGTCTAAAGCAAGCAGAAGTGGTTATGGGTTAATATACTTGCACACCATCACAAAAACCAAAAACAAAGGAACTCGAGCAAAATGCAAAAAGAACCAACAAACCACTAAAGGAAAAATGCAAAGGAACAAAGAGGAAATACAAAGTCAACTGGAAAACAAGTTCTAAAATGGAAATAACTACATACTTAGCAATAATTACTTTAAGTGTCAATGGACTAAATACTCCAATCAGAAGACCGAGAGTGGTAGTTCCTGCTGTGGTGCAGTGGGTTAAGAATCCTACTGCAGTGGTTTGGGTCCTTAAACTTTCCCGAAAGTTTGAAGAAGAAGGAACACTCCCAACGACGTTCTATGAAGTCGTCATCACCCTAACACCAAAACCAGACAGACAGACTACCAAAAAAAAATTATAGGCCCATTACCTTTGATGAATATAGATGCAAAAATTCTCAACACAAGTTTAGCCAACTGAATCCAACACATAAAAAACACATATCACAACCAAGCGGGATTCATCCCAAGTTCACGAGGATGGTTCAACATACACAAATCAATCGGCGTCATACACCACACTAACAGAAGAAAAGTCAAAAACCACATGGACATCTCAATAGATTCAGAAAAAATACTGGGCAAAATCCAACATCCATTCATGACAAAAAGTGGGTACAGAGGGAACATCTCAACATAATAAAGCCATTTATGACAAACCCACAGCCAGTGTAATACTCAATGGAGAAAAGCTGATAAGCTTTCCCACTAAAATCTGGAACCAGACAAGGATGCCCACTCTCAACCACTATTATTCAACACAGAATTGGAAGTCCTGGCCACAGCAGTCAGACAAACTAAAGGAAATGTTTCCAAATTGAAAGAGAAGAGGTGAAACTGTCACTCTACACAGATGACATGATGCTATATACAAAAAACCCTAAGGACTCCACACGAAAACTTGAACTGATCAACAAATTCTGCGGAAGTAGCAGGATACACACAAGATCAACATTCAGAAGTTGGTTGAATTTCTGTGTACAAACAATGAAATATTAGAAAAGGAATATAAAAATACGGTATCTGTTAAAGTTGCACCTGAGGAGTTCCAGTTGTGGTGCAGCGGAAATGAATCCAGCTAGTACCCACGAGGATTCAGGTTTGATCCCTGGCCTCATTCAGTGGGGATCTGGCATTGCAATGAGCTGTGGTGGAGGTTGCAGACGTGACTCGGATCCTGCATTTTTGTGGCTGTGGCATAGGCCAGCAGCTGTAGCTCTGATTTGATTCCTAGCCTGGGAACTTCCATATGCTGAGGGTACAGCCCTAAAAATACCAAATAAATAAATCGCACCCCCAAAAATTAAATACCTAGGAATAAACCTGACCAAGGAGGTGAAAAACTTATATGCTAAGAACTATAAAACATTATCAAGGAAATTAAATTCAATGAAATGGAAAGATATTCTATGCTCCTGGATTATTAGAATGAATATCATTAAAATGCCATACTACCTAAAGCAATCTACAGATTTAATGCAATCCATATCAAATCACCCATGACATTTTTCAAAGAACTAGAACAAACAATCCAAAATTTTATATGGAACCATAAAAGACCCAGAATTGCCAAATTAATCCTGAGGAAAAAAAAGCACTGAGCAGGAGGTACAACTCTCCCAGACCTCAGACAATATTACAGAGCTACAGTAATCAAGACAGTGTGGTACTGAAAGAGATGTACAGATAAATAAAACAGAATAGAGAATCCAGAAATAAACCCAGACCCCTATGGTCAATTATTCTTCAACAAAGGAGGCAAGAATATAAAACAGGAAAAAGACAGTTTCTTCAGTAAGTGGCGCTAGGAAAACTGGACAGCTGCATGTAAATCAATGAAACCAGAATGCACCCTCACACCATGCACAAAAATAAATGCAAAATGGCTTAAATATTTAAACATAAGACATGCTACCATAAAACTCCTAGAAGAGAACATAAGCAAAACATTCTCTGACATCAGCCTTACAAACATTTTCTTAGATCAGTCTCCCAAGGCAACAGAAATAAAAAACAAAACAAAAAAAGCTCCCCAATGGGACCTGTTCAAACTGACAAGCTTTTGTGCACCAAAGTAAACCATAAAAACAAACAAGATGAAAAGACAACCTATGGAATGGGAGAAAATATTTGCAAATGATGCAACCAATAAGGGCTTAATCTTCAAAATATACAAACAACTCAAAAAACTCAACAAGAAATAAACAACCCAATTGAAAAATGGGCAGAAGACCTGAATAGACATTTCACCAAAGAAGACATGAGGATGGCCAATAGGCACATGATAAAAATGCTCAGCATCACTACTTATTAGAGAAATGCAAATCAAAACTACAATGAGGTGCCACCTCACACTGGCCAGTATGGCCATCATTAATAAGTCTACAAATAACAAATGCTGGAAAGGGTGTGGAGAAAAGGGGACCTTCCTGTGCTGTTGATAGGAATGTAAACTGGTACAACCACTATGGAAAACAGTATGAAGGTTCCTCAAAAAACTAAATACAGAACTACCATATGACCCAGCAACCCCACTCCTGGGCACATATCTGGACAAAACCTTGAAAAAGATACATGCGCCCCATGTTCACAGCAGCACCATTCACAATAACCAAGGCGTGGAAACAACCTACATATCCACTGACAGATGAATGCACTAAGAAGATATGGTACATATATGCAAAGGAATACTACTCTGCCATAAAAATATGAAACGATGCCTTTTATAGCAACATGGCTGGAACTAGAGATACTAAGTGAAGAAAGCCAGAAAGAGACAAGTATCACATGATATCACTTATATGTGAAATCTAAAGTATGGCACAAATGAACCTATCTACAGAACAGAAACACACTCATGGGCATAGAGAACAGACTTGTGGTTGCTGAGGGGGAGGGAGTGGGATGGACTGCGGGTTTGGGGTTAGTAGCTGCAAACTATTTCATTTAGAGTGGATAAACAATGAGGTCCTGGTGTATGGGACAGAGAACTATATTCCATCACTCGTGCTAGAACGTGATAGAAGATAATATCAGAAAAAACATATATATAAATAACTGCGTCACTTTGCTGTATAGCAGAAATTGACAGTTTATAAAAATTTTTTTAATGAAAATAGGAGTTCCTGTTGTGGCTTAGCGGTAGCGAACCCAACTAATATCTTATGAGGATGTGGATGTGATCCCTGGCCTCAGTCAGTGGGTCAAGGATCCAGCATTACTGCAAGCTGTGGTGTAGGTTGCAGATACAGCTCAGATCCCGTTGCTGTGTGGTGTGGTGTACGCTGGCAGCTGTAGCTGCAATTCAACCCCTAGCCTGAGAACCTCCATATGCCACAGGTGTGGCCCTAAAAATTTTTAATTTTAATGGAAATACATACTTAACAATAATTACTTTAAATGTCAATGGGCTAAACAGTCCAATCAAAAGACACAGAGTGGGAGTTCCTGCTGTGGTACAGTGGGTTAAGTATCCTACTGCAGGCAGCTTTGGTCACTGCAGAGGCTTGGGTTCAATCCCTGGCCCAGTGCAGTGGGTTAAAGGATCCAGTATTGCCACAGCCGCGGCATAGGTTGCAGCTGTGGCTGGGATTCAACTCCTGCCTGGGAATTTCCATGTGCCATGGGTGCCCTAAAAAAAATAAAAAAAGACTGGCAGATTGTATAAAAAACAAGAACTGGGGGTTGCCACTGTGGCTCAGTGTGTTAAGAACCTGACCAGTATCTGTGAGGATGCAGGTTCGATTCCTGGCCTGGCTCAATGCATTAAGGACCCAGCATTGTCACAAGCTGTGACATAGGTCACAGATGCGGCTTAGATCTGGTGTTGCTGTGGTGCAGGCCAGCAGCTCCAGCTCCTATTCAACTTCTAGTCTGGGAAGTTCCATATGCCACAGATGCAGCCCTTTAAAAATAAGACAGAACAAACAACCTACAATATGCTACCTACAAGTTACTTTAGGGTGAAAAACACACAGACTGAAAGTGAGGGGGTGGAAAAATATATTTCATGCAAATAGAAATGGCAAGAAAGCAGGGAAAGCAAACTCATATCAGACAAAACAGACTTTAAAGCAAAGTTCATAAAGAAAGACAAAGGGCATTGCATAATGATAAAGGGATCCACACAAGAAGATATTGCATTCATTAACATATGTACCCAATATAGGAGCGCCTAAATATATAAAATGCTGACAGACATAAAGGGAGAAATAGGAATATAATAGTAGGAGGGGAGCTTAATACCCCACTGACATCAATGGACATGTCTTCAAGACAGAAAATCAGTAAGGCAACAGATATCCTAAATGACACAATGAAATAGTTGGACTTAATTGATATCTACAGGGCACTATATTAAAAAAAAAAAAAAAACCAGAATACATATTCTTTTGAAATGGACATGGAACATTCTCTAAGACTACAAACTAAGACACCAAATAAATCTCAACAAATTCAAGAAGATGAAAATTATTTGAAGCCTCTTTTCTGACCACACTGGCATGAAACTAGAAATCAGCCACAGAAAGGAAAATGAGGACAAATAGGATTACACGGAGATTAATCAACGTGCTACTGAAAAAAAACCCCAATGGGTCAGTGATGAAATCCAAGAGGAAAGCAGAAAACACCTTGAGACAAAACACAGCCTTACAGGAGTTCCCTGGTGGCTCAGTAGGTTAAGGATCGTGTTAGGTCACTGCTGTGGTATGGGTTTGATCCCTGGCCCAGGAACTTCCACATACCATGGGTGTGGCCAAAAACAAACAGACAAAATCCCACAATCTTATAAAGTCTATGGGAGGCAACAAAAGCAATTCTTATTTATTTATTTATTTATTTTAGGGCTGCTCCTGTGGCATATGGAAGTTCCCAGGCTAGGGGTCAAATTGGAGCTGCAGCTGCTGATCTATGCCACGGCAACACAGGATCTGAGCCTCATCTACAACCTATGCCACGGCTTACAGCAATGCCGGATCCCTAACCCACTGGGCAAGGCCAGGGATTAAACTCACATCCTCATGGATACTAGTCACATTCTTAGCCCACTGAGCCCTAATGGGAACTCTTTTTTTTTTTTTTTTAAAGTTTTTCTTGCAAGAGCAATTCTTGAGGGAAGTTCATCATGATACAGGCCTTCCTCAAGAAACAAGAAAAATCTCAAACAACCTAACCTACCACCTAAAAGAACTAGAAAAATAATAAACCCATATCAGTAGAGGAAGGAAATAATAAAGATCAGAGAGGAAATAAATGAAATAAAGATTTTAAAATACAATGGAAAAGATCAATAAAACCAAGAGCTGTTTTTGTTTTTGATAGGACAAAAATACTGACAAACCTCTAGCCCGGCTAACCAAGAAGAAAAGAGAAAGGAGCCAAATAAAGAAATGAAAGAGGGGAAATAACAACCAATCCTGCAGAACTACAAAAACTTCATATTACTGTGAACACTGTTTTTGTTGTTTTGTTTTTCAGGGCCGCACCCGTGGCATATGGAGGTTCCCAGGCTAGGGGTCGAATCAGAGCTAGAACCACCGCCTACGCTACAGCCACAGCAACGCCAGATCCGAGCCACATCTGTGACTTACACCACAGCTCACGGCAACGCCGGATCATTAACCCACTGAGTGAGGCCAGGGATCAAACCCACAACCTCATGGTTCCTAGTCAGATTCGTTAACTACTGCGCCATGACGGGAACTCCTAAAACAATTATATTTCAATAAAACTTCAAAAAAAAAATCCCTACAAACAAAAGTCCAGGCGAATATCTTCACTGGGGGATTCTACCAAACAAAGACCTCATACCTGTCCTTCTCAAGCTCTTCCAAAAGACTGAAGAGGAGGGGACACTGCCAAAGTCAGTCTGTGAAACCACCCTCACCCTGATATCAAAATCAGACAACACTACAAAAAGAGAAAATTATAGGCCACCATCTTTGACGAATATAAATGCAAAGATCCTCAACAAAATATTAGCAAACCAAGTCCAACAATATATAAAAAGGATCATACACCACGATCAAGCTGGACTCACTTCAGGGTTGCAAGGGTGATTCGACATATGCAAATCCAAGCGACACACCGCCTCAAAAGACAAGACCTGCGTGATCTGCCCAACAGATGCAGAAAAGGCATTTGATAAAATTCAACATCCATTCCCGATAAAAACTCACCAAAGTGGGTGTACACAGGGAGCAACATCTCAACATAATAAAAGCAATTTATGGCAAACCCACAGCCAACAAAATACTCAACAGCAAAAATGCTGAAAGCCTTCCTTCCCTCTAAATTCTGGAACAAGACAAGGAGGCCCACCCTCACTGCTTCTATTCAACATAGTATTGGAAGTCCTAGTCACAGCGCTCAGACGAGAAAAAGAAAGAAAACGTACCCAAATTGGAAAGGAAGAGGGCAAATTGCCATCACATGCAGATGGCATGATCCTCTACATAGAAAACCCTAGGGACTCCACATGAAAACTGTTAGAATAAATGAATTCTGCAAGGTAGCAGGATACATGATTAATATACAGAAACCTGGACGTTGCTGTGTGGTGCAGTGGGTTAAGGATCTGGCATTGCCACAGTTGTGGTACAGGTTGCAACTGCAGCATGGGTTCATTCCCTGGCCTGGGAACTTCCACATGCTGTGGGTGTGGCAACAAAAAAAATGTTTAAAAAATATACATAAATCTTTTTTTTTGTTTTTTTTTGGCTGTATCCACATCATATGGAAGTTGCTGGACCGGGGATTAAAATCCTAGCTGCAGGAGTTCCCATCGTGGCGCAGCAGAAACGAATCCGACTAGGAACCATGAGGTTGTGGGTTCAATCCCCAGACTCGCTCAGTGGGTTAAGGATCTGGTGTTGCCGTGAGCTGTGGTGTAGGTTGCAGATGTGGCTCGGGTCTGGTGTTGCTGTGGTTGTGGTGTAGGCCGGCGGCTACAGCTCCAATTAGACCCCTAGCCTGGGAACCTCCATATGCCACGGGTGCAGCCCTAAAAAGAAAGACAAAAAGCAAAAAAAAAAAAAAAAAAAAAAAAAACTGCAGCTGTAGCTGCAGCAATGCCAGATCCTTAACCCAGTGCACTGCGCTGGGGATCAAACCTGTGACTCTGCAGTGACCCTAGCCACTACAGTCAGATTCTTAACCCACTGTGCTGCAGTGGGAACTCCTGTTGCATTTCCTTACATTAACAATGTAATATCAGAAAAAGTTAAAAAATCACATAAAAAAAGATAACTAGGAACAATAAATCCAACCAAGGAGATAAAAGATGTATATGTTGCAAACTGATAAGGGAAACTGAGGATGATTCAGGGAGATGGAAAGATATCTCGTGATACTGGATTGGAAGAATTAATACTGTTAAAATGGCCTTTCTACCCAAAGTAATCTACAGATTTAATGCAATCCCTATCAAATCACCCATGACATGTTCCACAGAACTAGAGCGAATGATCTTAAAATTTATACAGAACCACAAAACACCCGTAACTGCCAGAGCAATCCTGAGGAAAAAGGATAAAACTGGAGGCATAACCCTCCCAGACCTCAGACAGCATCACAAAGCTACAGTAAGCAAAGCTGTGTGATGCTGCCATAAAAACAGACATATGGATCAATGCAACAGAATAGCCCAGAAATAAACCCGCATAACTACAATCAATCAGTCTCCCACAAGGAGGCAAGAATACATAATGGGGAGAAAATACAGGCCCTTCAGTGAGCTGGGAAAGCTGTGCCCAGCTTCATGAAAAAATCACTGAGGTCAGTATGCTCCCTTCAATCATATACAAAAATAAACTCAAAATGGTTTAAAGACAAATATAAGACACCATAAAACTCCTACAAGAGAACACAGGCAAAACACTCTGACACAAATCATACTGGTGTTTTCTGAGGTCAGTCTCCCAAGACAATATAAATAAAAGCAAAGATAAACAAATGGGACCTAACCAAACTTAGAAGCTTTTGCACAGCCGAAGGAAACTAAACAAAAAGAAAAGACAGCCTGCGGACTGGGAGAAAATACTTGTAATCTGTGAGACCAGCGAGAGGCTAATTTCCAAAATGTACAAACAGCTCATAAAACTCAATGTCAAAGAAACAATCCAATCAAACAACGGGCAGTAGGAGTTCCTCCTGTGGCACGGCAGGGTCGGGGTGCCTCTGCAGCACCAGGATGCAGCTCTGATTCCAGCCGGGCACCGTGGGTTGAAGGATATGGTGTTGCCATAGCTTGGGGTAGGTCGCAACTGTGGCTTGGATCTGAACCCTGGCTTGGGGACTTCATATGCTGCTTGGCAGCGGAAAAAAAAAGAGAAAGAAAAAGAGACTGAAGAAAAAGAAAGAAAAGGAGAGAGAGAAAAAATAGACATTTCTCCAAAGGCAGATGGCCGACATATGAAAAGATGCTCAACATCACTCATTATTAAAGATGCAAATCAAAACTACCTCACACTGGTCAGAACGGCCATCATCAAAAAGTCTACAGGGAGTTCTCTCATGGGTAAAGGAGCCACTGTTGTCACAGTAGTGGCCTGGGTTGCTGCTATGGTGCTGGTTCGATTCCTGACATGGGAATTTCCACATGCCCCCCCCTTCCCGCAAAAGCCTACAAATAACAAATGCTGGAGAGGGTACATGTGTCAAACCCCAGGCTGAGAGTTTGACATGCGATTTGTCATCTTATGTTCGTGGCTTAGCTGCCCTACCAGGTAGGTGCAATTACATGCCCACTCTGCAGCTGAGAAAACTGAGGCACAGAGAGTTTAAGTAACTTGCCCAAGGTCACCCAGCTTGCAAACAGCGAGGTGGGATGTGCTATAAGGTGGGTATCAAATGACCCCACAGAGCCCAGCATGGTGTCCAAGCCACAGGGCGGGTGCAGTTTTACACGGTCCGGTGTCCGAGGTGCTCCCCAGCCAGCGGTTCTCAGCTGGGGGCAGTTAGCTCCCCGGAGGACAACTGGCCCCGTCTGGGGATGTTGGATTGTCGCGGCTGCGGGGGACGGGGCGGGAGGCTGCTACTGGCAGTCACTGGGGAGAGGCGGGATGAGGGGCGCGCCCACAGGGCACAGGCCGGCCCCCACCAACGTAACCGGTCCAAGCCAAAACATCAGCCTGCAGACGCAGGGACACTGTTCTGGGCCAGCAGTTCTCAGACTTCGGCAGGTGTCAGAACCACCCAGCTGTGAGCTTGTTAAACCCCAGGCTGCTATCACCCCCTCTCCCCAAGTTTGATTCGGCAGGTCTGGGGTGGGGCCTGGGGATCTGAGTTCTTAGCAAGCGGATGCAGCTGCTGCAGGCCCAGGGCTCAGGCGGTGCCAAGCACCGGTCTAGACCAAGTGAGTACCGGCAAGTGTTTTATTTGTAACAGATTTTTAGTTTGCAACTCCCTAATGACATGAGCATCTTTTCATATGCTTACTGGTTGTCTGTCTTCCCGCAGAGGTGTCTGTTCAGGTCTTTCGCCCATTTTAGTCGGGTTGTTTCCTTATTGGTGAGTTTTAAGAGTTCTTTGTATAGGAGCCTATTCTGAATTCTATCTTAAATCTTAACGATGCCGGTGGATAGCAGATGAAGCAGGAGGGGCAGGCTCGCAGCAGGAAAAGAAGTCAGGTCCTGGGAGGAAATCGGAGCCTGTCAGACGGCCAGAAGCCACGGCGCTGGGGGGGGCCCTCCCCCCTAAAACCCAAGCTGGCCATCCCCGCTTCTTCCCGCCCCACTGCTGAAACAGGCACGGGCCACCGGCCTCGTCACCACCCTGCAAGGCCACGTCGGCCTCCCACTTACAGGTGAGGAAGCAGGTACGGCAAAGCCCTGCCCCAGGCTTGGCGGCCAGGGAGCATTCGCCTTCCCCACACCCAGGCCGCTCCCAGACTAATCAAACTAATCATGGGGGGGTGAGGGGCATCAGAAAGAAGGGAGTTCCCGTTGTGGCGCAGGGGAAACTAGAATCCATGAGGATGTGGGCTTGACCCCTGGTCTCTCTTAGTGGGTTGGGGATCCGGGGTTGCCGAGAGCTGTGGTGTAGGCCGCAGATGTGGCTTGGCTCCCGCCTGGCTGTGGCTGTGGTGTAGGCCGGCAGCTGTAGCTCCGATTCAACCCCTGATCTGGGAACCTCCATGTGAGGCGGATGTGGCCCTAAAACGCAAAAAAAAAAAAAAAAAAAAGAATTTAAAACACTCCTCCGGTGTTTCTGCTGTGTAACCGGTGCGAACCACAGGTTCCCCAACGTGCCTGGATGGGGCCTCGGCTTTGCTCTCGGAGGCCGGGATCAGGTTCAGGGCACTGGAGGAGGTTTCATTTGAAGGCCCCCCAGCCCTCAGGCCAAAGGCAGTTCTCGCTCCAGCCCAGGGCTGGGGTGTGAGGAGGGGACAGGCTGGGCCCCTGGGCCTGAGGCCAAGAGCACACACAGGCCTGGCGGGCTTAAGGCAGAGTCCTAAGTCCAGGGCGGGAGAGAGGATGCAGGGGGCTGTTGGCCAGCTTGCCCGGAACCGGGACGCGGCAGGGTGGCAGACGGTCCCTGCGGAGGCTGGGAGGCACAGCCGACTCTGGCTTCTTCTCCTGGTCACCAAGGACCCTCGGCCCGGCGACCGCCTTCCCCGCGTCTTGGCACCGCAGCCGCACCCCTGCCTTTGGCTGCCTCGAATTGCCCCCAACCCCCCGGGCTACTCCCGCCACGTCCTGGGAGGACGAGCCCAGGGCATGGCAGGTCCCGGGATAAAAGGCTCATGATTTAACTCTGGTCTTTCTGCCAGAAAATTAAGCCCGGTCACGCTGGTTCCTCCAGCATCCTGTCCCAACACCTTTTCAAGGGGTCACAACATTCTGAGGTGCCGGTCTCTTTAGGACGGCGCTGGGGAGGGGGTCCCTGGCTCCCCCTCGGCTCTGCTTATGCAGCCCCCGCCCCCAGCTCAGAAGGCAGTGAAAACCCCCATCCCAGCTCCTCTAAGAGCCGAGTCAGGTCTGCTGGCATCTGGGCACCTGACCTGCTGCCCTGGTTTTGCGTTTGTTTTCTCCTGTGTGAAACGGGGACCGTGGTCCCAGCACACATGGGGGCACGGATGACCTGAGCTGGGGCAGGCACCACCCGGGAGGCGACGTGTGAGATGAGGCCGGCCAAGGCTGCCTCCAGTGGCTCCGGGTGCGGGGGGCTCAGTGCCCCTTCCCGGCAGGTGAGAACGGGCAGGAACGAGGAAGGGCTGCTCCCCGCCTGCCGGCCCCCAGCCCGGGGGGCCTTCTAGCTGCAGCAGCTGGGGGTGGTGGATGATGAGCTGGAAGGGGTCATGGCTGAACTGCACGGTGCCACACCCGCCCCCAATGCGTTGAAGCCCTAACGCCAGTACCTGTGAAGGTGAGTTACTTTGTAGATGCAGATAAGATGACATCATACCGGATTAGGACCGGCCCCAAGTCCAATGACTAGGGTCCTTTTAAAAAGAGGAAAATGTGGACACACACATACAGGGGAGAAGGCCACGTGCAGGCGGAGCGGAGACTAGTGACGCTGTTACAAACCCAGGGCCGCCAAGGCTGCCTGCAGTGCCAGAAGCCGGAAGAAGCAGAGACGATTTCCCCGGGGCCCGTGGGGGCTGGGGCTGCAGACACCTTCATCTCAGACTTCCAGCCTCCCGAAGGGAACGCTGAGCGAATGCATTCCTGTTGTTTTAAGCCATCCAGTTTAGGGTTGTTCATGACAGCGGCCACAGGAAACTCACACAAAAGGAGGCAGATTTCTGCCGCTTTCAAAGATGACGACAGGAGAGGGAGGGAACAGGCCAGAGGCGGGAGCCCAGTGCCCTCAGTCACCAGCTGAATGGCCCCTGGCCGGCCGTCGGCCCCAGCACACAGCCCCATCCATCTTTTCCTATAAAAGCGTGGCGCTGGCTCAGTAAAAGCCGGCAAAGGAGAAAGAACCCTGGTGCCCAGGGAGGTGGGCAGACTGGACGGAGCCGCTCCTCCCCGCAAAGGCCCCCAAACCCAGGCTCCTGGGCACCTGGAGCGGCATCGGGCGCTGCCAGCGGGAGGCGGTGGGCCCTGGAGCCCGATTTCCCAGGCTGACTCCACCCGATTCGGCCTCAGATCACTTCTGTCTGACACTGCCGAGTGTAACCCAGGCTTGACTTCTGCATACATTTGAGCATTGGGCTCAAGAGACGCGTGATTCTGGAGAACCCATGCAGCTCGTTCCTCCGTGCCGGGTGTGAGGCAAACGGAACAGAGCGCGGCTGCTCTCTGCATCAACTCCCAGCTACCCCCGCTGGCCCTGGCTGCCCAGCCCTGACCACCGGCCACCTCATCCTTCGAGACCCTTTGCAGGGGTCTTCTCCAGCAGGGGTCCCCAGGGTGCGGGTGGGGTTGGGCATTTGGCACTTGGGAGGTTCAGGCTGGGGCTAGACTGGGCAAGGGTCCCTGGGACGCGGGTGAGAGACCCCTGGATGCTCAGTGTCCTTGCACTAGCCGCCCCCCACCCCCGGTCTTCCAGAACCCCTCGCCTGTCCACCCCATTCTGGGGTCCTGAGAAGGTGGGGACGGAGGGGAGGGACTGCGAATTCCCAGCTGTCATCCTCATCTCCCATCTTGTTCCCCTCTCCCCATTATTCATCAGCGAAACTCTGTGCTTGGCCCAGAAGATACCGTCTCCCACCCAGTGCTTGTGTCCTGCGCACCAGGATCCAGGGCCTGGGCTTATGGGACTCACCAGGCTTCCTGAATCTGAGGACGCCTGGCCTTCAATTCTGGAAACTGCTCAGCCACCACCTCTGCGCGTTTCGCCTCTTCCGCAGACAAACCAGCCTCATCTCCCTGCGCTGCGCTAGGGGTTTTGCGCTCTACATTTCACGCAAGCTGTGGTTCCTAAGAGGCTGCCCTTTCCCACCTCGGCCCCCAGGCCACGCCCCCTGCTCTGGGGCGGGGTCGGCCCCCAGGCCACGCCCCCTGCTCTGGGGCGGGGTCGCCACCCCAGCCCCTTGATGCGGGGCTCGGCAACGCCTCTCAGCCTCACAGAATTACAGGCGGGCGCAAATGCTGACCGCCTGCTGGTTTTCATCGCCAGCTTCAATCTGGGCGACACCCACCCCAGGGAGTGGGCGGGTTCCCACCGTCCCACCAGCTCAGCTGTGCCTTCACCTGGCCGTTGCTATTTGTGGTGGTTTAGTTTCCGGGGTTTTTTCAAGAAAACTTTCCAGTTACCTAGGTTGCAGTAGAACTAAGTCGGTAACCTTCCCACGGGCCTTTACGTTTAAAGAGTGGCTTTTCTCCTGGGACAGAACAAAGAGCCTGGGCCTTGGAATCCTATGGCGCCTGGGCTCAAACTCTGTCACTGATGCTCATCACCATGGCAACCTCGGCGGCCTGCCTCTCTGAGTTTTAGGTCCGTCGTGTAGTTAAAGGCAGACGGTCCATACCGGTATCCGTTCCCTATGGCTGCTATAACCGCTGTCCACAAACTGAGTGGCATAAAACAACACAAACTGATTCGTTTACAGTTCTGGAGGTTTCTGAAGATGCGTCTCATGGCTAAAACCAAGGCTGCGTGCCCTCTGGAGACTCTGAGGCAGAATCTGTGTCCTCGCCTTTTCCTCCTTGTAGACGCTGCCTGCGTTACTTGGCTTGTGGCCCCATGATACCCTCAGAGCCCACAGTGGCCGGTCAGGTCTTTCTCACTCGGACGCTGACCCTCCCGCCCCCTCTTGCGACTGCTCTGTGCCCTTGTGTCCAGGACAATCTTCTTACTACTGCAAGGTCAGCTGATTAACAACCTCAATTCCATCTGCAACCTTAACTCTCCCGATTTCTCCGTTGCCATGTGTGTTAGTCAGGGTTTCCAGAGAAACAGATGTGTATGTGTGTGTATACAGGTAATGTCTATATGTGCACAGAAAGATTTAAGAAATTGGCTCACTGATTATGGAGACTGGATAGTACAAATCTGGGGAGTCTACCATCTGTCTGGCTGGAGACCCAGGGAAGAAGGGATGCTGTGGCCCAAGTCTAAGGCTAGCTGCTGGCAGAATTTTCTCTTTCCCAGGGGAGCTCTGTCTTTTGTTCTGTGCAGGCCTTCAACTGATTGGGTGAGGCCCACCCACACTAGGGAGGGCTATCTGTTTTACTCCAAGTCCACCGATTTGCGTGTTAATCTCATCCCCAAACCCTCACAGAAGCATCCAGAATAATGTCTGACCACACACCTGGGCACTGTGGCCCCAGTGACACACAAAATGAATCATCACATGATGTAACACAGCATATTCATAGGTTCTGGGAATCCGGACATGGTCATTTTGGGGAGGCCGTTATTCTGGTGCCCACAGCTTTAGGGTTCTCCAGAAAAACAGAACCAATAGGAGTCTGTCTGTCTGTCTGTCTGTCTATCTAATGGATGCTGGCAACTCTCAGAATCTTTAGCAGCAAGCCGGAGACCCAAGGGGGCTGACAGTATAATTCTAGTCCGAATCCAAACCTAAGAACCAAGTGAACCAACAGTGTCAGTTCTGGTCTAAAACCCAGAAGGCTCAAGACCCAGAGGAGTCAGTGTTTCAGTTGGAGTCCAAAGGCAGGAAAAGATCAATGTCCTAGCTCGAGACAGTCAGGCCTTACTCCCAGAGGGGTCGGCCTTCTGCCCTGTTCAGATCGTTGACTGACTGGACAAGGCCCACCCACACTGGAGAGGCCAATCTGCTTTACTCAGTCTGCTTGTTCAAAGGTTCATCTCATCCCCAAAACACCCTCAAAGACACACTCCGGATAACCTTCAATGAAACATCTGGGTCTCTGTAGCCTAGTCAAGCTGACACCTAAAATTAACTAACCATCACACCTTCTTGCAGGGAAGGTTTGAATTCCAATACGCCCACAGGGGCGCTGGGGCTGGCTCCTACTAGCTCGCAGAAACGGTTGTTGGGGTTCACGTCAAGGCGCAGCGGAAATGAACCCGACTGGCATCCACGAGGACGTGGGTTCCATCCCTGGCCTCGCTCAGTGGGTCAAGGATCCGGTGTTGCCGTGAGCTGTGGTGTAGGTGGCAGATGTATGCGGCTCGGATCCCGTGTTGCTGTGGCTGTGGCGTTGGCCAGTGGCTACAGCTCCAATTCGACCCCTAGCCTGGGAACCTCCATATGTTGTGGGGCACAAAAGACAAAAGTAAAGGAAAAAAGAATTGGTTGTTAAATGTTGAGGAACTTTACAAGCCAGGTGTTAAGGTGCTGGTGTCTTGAACCCTGGGGGGGGGGAGTGTTTACACCTTAGCAACTGGCATGTGCTACAAATAAGGCTTTTTGTCTTACTATTTGCCTTTTGTTTTCCGAAGTGGGTTTGTCCCACACATGAGGCACCTTGGTCGCTGTTCAGTAAGGGGCGATCCCCCCGCTCCCCAGTCCTTACCACCATCCCCTCATCCCCTGCCACCGGGCTCTCTCCCCTGGGGAGTGCACCGCCCCCTTCCTTCCTCCTGCAGCACTGAGTTCCCGCTGCTCCCTCTCCCAGCCCAGGCCCAGGCCAGCCTCAAGGAGCCAGCAGGGCAGCCCCTCAGAGCCCCGCTCATCCGCGGGTTTGACAGCTGACATATGGCTGTGGGCTGAGCCCTTGCCACTGCTCAAGAATAATAATTAATGGAGAAACTGTTTATTGAGAGCCGCTTACCACCGAAAGCCTCAGGGTACATTGCACTCAAACATAATTAAAAGTGGCGCCTCTGAAACTTTGATTTGAAAGGGAAAGCTGGCTCTGCCGCCCTGCGCAGGTGGCCCCACGCCGCTCTCTGAGCCTGACTTTGCCACGCGGCCCGGCCGTAGGGGTGAGGGCGTAGCCGGCAAGCGCGGAAAGGGCCCAAGGTGACAGGGCGGCCCCGGGGCTGAGAGCCGAGAGCTGGCGCAGCTGAGGCCACTAGGAGGGAAGCAGAAGGCCTAGAAGCCAGTGGTCACCCTCCACGACGGGGCCGGACAAAGCCCCCAGGGCCAAGCTGGGACCACTTGGCCTCTAAGTGACAGCTGAGTCCAGAGTCGAGGCTTTCCCTTCTCAGACCCAACACCTGGTGCTCCTGCGCTAAGCCGGCAACTGTCACTCACTCGCCCACTCGGCAGGTGCTCCCTGAGAACCTACTGTGTGCCGAGCGCTGCTCTGGGAATGCAGCCGGGCACAAAAGACGACGCCTGCTCCACAGACCTTACATTGCAGCTGGTGGAAGATGGACGATGAACAAAAATAAGAAAATTCCAGCAAGAAGGAGAGGGAGTGGGGAAGACGGGCGGGTGGCTGTGGGTTTAAAGGAGACACTTGCTGAGACGGCAAGTTGTCAGGAAGCGGGAGGAAGTGAGCCAAAAGGAAGGCAGAGGGAACAGCCTGTGCAAAGGCCCCGAGGCAGGCGCAAGGTGGAGGAAAGAGGCCGGCGTGGGCGGAGCCAAGACAGGGGTGGGGCGTGGTGCTCGGGCCCCATTCTCTGCATGGAGAGCTCTAAACTCCAGCTCGGGGCCTGGCCCTGGGCTAGCCCCTCGAGGCACTGGGTTGACCCCAAAATGGAGAGGCACCGAGGTGGCAGAAGAAACGCAGCAGCAGAACCCTGACCAGCCAGGGCTCGTGATGATCAGCCAGGTGGGGACCCTGCCTTTGGGGCGTCCCAAGCTGGAACAGGGACGGGCGAGCCTTTCGCCCTGCATCTCCCACCTCTCCAGGGGCCCCGAGGTGGGCCTGGGAGGCGGCTTCCCCCGAGGACAGCCTCCGCCTCTCTCCAGCCGGGTCCTCTCCCCGCTCCCTGCTGCCTTCGCTTTATACCTGTCCTGCGAGACCCCTGGGAAAACCTCCTGCAGGAGCGCATGAGTCACTGCTGACTCTGGATAATGGGCGTGCTCTTCTCTTTCTTCCGGGAAAGGACAGACTTCACAGGACGCATCAGGGTGCTGGCCCCGCCCCCCCAGAGACCAGCGGTCACATGACCGTGGATGCGCCGCACTGCCCGCTGCCGGCTCGCTCCGCGTCTAAGATCAAAGATGCCCGGCCCTCTGTATCCCAAATAAGGCCAATGAGAGCTGCGTCGGGCTAACACTGAGGACCCCCAATTCCTGCCAGCAGTGGGAGAAGTAGTAAAAGCGATTAGAAGGGTGTCCCTGCCTGCTAGAGCTGTCACCGGGCTGTCACCAAAGGGGGCCATGCTGAGGGCTGCAGACCCAATCTTTCAGTTTCCCCTGATCAGTAAACAGCGCTCCAGGACCCAGGATGGTGCTGATGCTCTAAGAATCCTACCTCTGTAACAACCTGTATAAGTTCCCGTGGTGGCTCAGCAGAAGCGGATCTGACTAGCATCCATGAGGACGAGGTTCGATCCCTGGCCTCGCTCAGTGGGTTAAGGACCCAGCGTTGCAGTGAGCTGTGGCGTAGGTCGCAGCCACGGCTTGGATCTGATGTTGCTGTGGCTGCGGTGTAGGCCAGCGGTTGCAGCTCTGACTGGACCCCGAGCCTAACCTGGAAGCCTTCATATGCCATAGGTGTGGCCCTGGAAAGACAAAAGAATCTGAAAAAAAAAAAAAAATGTGTGTGTGTTAGAATTCCTGTCGTGGCTCAGTGGTTAACAAATCTGACTAGGAACCATGAGGTTGTGGGTTCGATCCCTGGCCTTGCTCAGTGGGTTAAGGATCCGGTGTTGCCGTGAGCTGTGGTGTAGATCACAGACGTGGCTTGGATCTGGCGTTGCTGTGGCTGTGGTGTAGGCTGGCAGCTACAACTCTGATTCAACCCATAGCCTGGGAACCTCCATATGCTGCAGGTATGGCCCTAAAAAGCCAAAAAAAAAAAAAAAAGTGTGTGTGTGTGTAAATATATATACATATAAAAAAAAATGGATTCATATTGCTGTACACCAGAAACTAACACAACACTGTAAATCAATTATACTCTAATAAAACTGGGAGAAAAAAAGACTTCCCTTTGGGAGAAGGCTGAGAGCAGGTCGCACCTCGATGTGCACCGGGCTGGCCCCGGACAGGAAATAAGGGGCATGTGAAACTTTTCCGGGCTCTTGGTGTCCTGCAATTTCCATTTCATTTTGACCAAAGAAATGAAGTTGGTTCCATCCCAGACAGCAAGGGGCATCATCCCCAGTTCTGGAAGCTTCTACACAGCTGGCTGGACCTTTGGGTTCCTTGTTTCCACACACCTACTTGGCCGCCACCCACCCACCTATCCATCCATCAATTAAAAAGCAATACCCGGGCGCCCTGCCTGGGCCCAGCACTGTGTTTTCAGCTCTCCAGACACAGCTTTGTTCCTTCCGTCCCTGGAGAAGGAGGGTTCACTAGTATGCTTAACACGCCAGTGGAATTACAATTATGGAAAAAGCACATGCACTGCAATTCAGGTTGAGGCTGAAAGTATTAATTTTCTGGTTTCAATTATTCAACAGAAATTAATGAAAATGCAAGAGGAATTTCAGCGAAGCCGCTCTCACCAGCTGGGGTGGGTGTGGACAGAGGAAAGTGGTGTCAGGTGGTATCTAGGAAGGTGGGGTGAACCCAAAGGCCAAGGACCCCAGCACCTGTCCCCAACCCTGCCAGCCTGGGCCCCTCCCGGGGGTGGGAGCCTCCGGTGCCGGCTCAAGACGGCAGCTGCGCCTTCACCGGGAGGGGCCCGGGGACGTGTCGGCACCTCCATGCCAGCCGCTGGGGACAGGACAGGCCCAGCCCTGCCCTCGGGGAGCTGACACCCATGGGGAGATGAGCTGCAGCCACCAGTGTTACAGCAGCACTGGGGCAGAGGGGGCTCCGCCGGCTGGCAGAGGGGTGTCGGGGGGTGGAAAGGCTTCCTGGAGGAGGTGGCTCCTGGCCGAATCCCAAAACTCAGAAAACCCCTTTTTGAACAAAGGCACGCTGTGGGGTCCCGGCGACCACCTGAGGTGGCACAGTTTCCTGAGTGGCATCTATGGATTGTCCTTTCTGTAAGAGAATCTGATTCCAGACGGCTGTGTTTTTCTTGTTCATGCAAAAGGCAGGGCAGGCGGGCTTGCGATCTAGATGACGGAAGTACTGGGGTGGGGGACAGTTCCCGGGCCTTCAGAATGGGGACACCAGCTCCCCTGAGGGAGGGGAAACCTGTGTCCCAGCCCCAGGAGGATCCCCATGGGGTGACAGGCCTTCAGAGGGGACGGCACCCAGATGTAGGGACAGATCCAAGCGCTCTGGCGTGGGGACCTGGCAACAGAGTCCCAGGCCCAAGTTAACCCGCAGCGACAGAGCCGCCTGTGTCTGAATGGACTGCCAGCTTCCTGGACAAGGAGCCCCTCCACAGGGACCGCACACGGAGGGGCAGCGGCGGGGCTTCCTCGTCCGTGTGACCCCTCAGAAGGCGGGGAGCGGCGGCGCAAAACATGACCGGCTCCAAACTTTAATTTTACGGCCGCACCCTCAGCATATCCCCATTCCTGGGCCGGGAACTGAGTCCAAGCTGCAGCTGGGACTTGTGCTGCAGCTGCAGCAACGCCAGGTCCTTCAACCCACCGAGCCCAGCTCGGGGTCGAACCTGCACTTCTGCAGTGACCTAAGTAAGCCGCTGCAGTTGGATTCTTAACCCACTGCACCGCAGCAGGAACTCCCGACTCAAACTTCTTCGCATCTCTCAGAAGCGGGGTTTGGAGGGAGATTTGACTGGATTGGAGGAGGGGGAGGGTGGCCGGGGAGTTTGGGGTTAGTAGATGCAAACTATTACATTTCAACTGGATAAACAACAAAGTCCTATTATATAGCCCAGGGATCGCTATCCAATCTCTTGCAACAGACCATGAAAAAAGAGAGAGAGAGAGAGAGAGAGAATGACTGGATGACTTTACTATACAGCAGAAACTGGCATGACTATTCCTTTTTTTTTTAATTTTTAGGGCCACACCTGCAGCATATGGAGGTTCCCAGACTAGGGGTCAAATCGGAGCTTCAGCTGCCAGCCTATGCCACAGCCACAGCCACAGGAATGCCATATCTGAGCTACATCCATGACCCACACCACAGCTTGCAGCAATGCTGGATCATTAACCCACTGAACAAGGTCAGGGATTGAACCCGCATCCTCATGGATACTAGTTGGGTTCTTAACCAGTGAGCCACAATGGCAACTCCCTAAATCAGCTATGCTTCCATTTAAAAGAAGATTTAATTAACAGGATTTAGCAAAGTGTTAGTTATTTCAAGAGAATGAGAAGACAAGCCACAGCCTGGGAGAAAATATTTGCAGAAGACACATCTGATAAAGGCCTGTTATCCAAAATATACAAAGAGCTCCTAACGCTCATCAATGAGAAAATGAGCAACCCCCGAGAGCTCACTCTCTCTTGCTCTCATGGTTCCTCTCTCACAGATCCTCAAAATTTCCTTTTAAAGTTTTTCCTGTGGTTACAGGCAGGTGACTTCCTGAAGCTTGCCCCAGGCTGGGGACGGAGGCCACGTCCACAGTGATGAGTGAAGTGAAAGGGCGAAAGGGTGGAGCAGAGAAGAACCCGAGTCAGAAGGAGGGCGCTCCACGCGCTGTGCTGAGCAGGGCACGCGGGAGCTTAGCTGTTCCCGAGGCTCAGGGGACACTGAGGAACGTGACTGGGGAAGAGCCTGGGCTTTGAAGAGAGCAGACCCCAGGTTTGAACCCCACAAACAACTCATCTTCTGTGTGCCTCAGTGTCCCCAGGGGCAAACACGGATGTTTGCACAGCACCCACGTCCTGGGGTGGTGGAGGGGACGCTGGTATCTTTCTGGTGAGCAGGTACCTAGGCCTTGTTCCTGTGGCATCAGCACCCCACTTTTCCTCAGGGCGAGAGTCACCCCTCTCATTGCTGGACCTGGTGGCACGGGACCCAAGGCAGATCTACAGGCCATCCTCCCCCTAGACTGAGGCAGGAGGGAGCCGCGCCCCCGAGAGCAGCTGGGACCCGTCAGGCTTCAGGGCAGGAGCTGAGCTCAGCTGGAGGAGAGACGAGATGACCCCTTCCTCCGCTCCCGCTCCCGGGGTCAAGGAGAGCTCCCCGGTTACACATGCGCAGCAGGACTCCTAGGGGTCCGACAGGGAGGGGCGCCAGGCCGTAATAAGTCCCCATACCATCCCGGCATCCTTTGCTCTGGAATCCGTATCGGGGAGAGAATTAAAACGAGGTCACGGGCTGAAGGTAAACCAAGGCCCGGCACAGCCGTCCTGTGGAAGTGATTTAATCCCCCTCCGGTGCGTGGCTCGCTCGGGGGTCGCCCGCACCCACACTCCTCCTCAGGCGCTTCCGACTTGAATGACCTTCTCTGCGTGCTCTCCCCACGCTGTTCTGTGACGCTAGCAGTAGACTTTAGACCTGTTCTCACAGCCTCTGCCTCCTTCAAACACTCTTGCTTTCAGCCGGGGCAAGAGTCAGCGCGAGTCTGGCTTAGCCTCTAGCTAGTCTGGTGGCTGGGACTCCTGGTTTTCAGCCGGGCCGCCCGGGTCCAGTGCCTGAGCGGAGAATTAAGATCTCCCTCCGTCATCACTGACTCTGAGATCAGGACCTTACCTCCAAAAGTGACGGGGGCAAAAGCGGGCTGTATCTGGGAGGAGGGTGGAGCTGGTCTGGTTCCCACCCTCCCTGGCCTGGCTCTCCGGGCTCCCCTCCCCAGCTTCTGAGCTCTCAAGGCAATATGGCTCTGATTCAGTTTAAACCAGTCCGAACTGGCTGCATGCGTATCAATGACGGCGTGTGTATCAGCTGCTGGAAGTGACCCCGATGGAAGGCTCCCAGGTGTCAGGCACTGTGGTTATTGAGTCTCAATTTACGAATGGACGCTTGGCCAGACTGCATAGCAAAATAGGACTCTGACCCACAACCTGCAGCCACCAGCCCAGGAAACCAACCCATTATCTACAGGAACCCGTCCAAAGCCCCAGTTTGGACCACTATCTCCAGCCAGCATTCCGGGAGCCTATAATGACCGCTCCTGTAACCGTTGGCCCCAAACAGCCAGGACTTGATGCATAACCCACAGCACCCCCAGTTTTGCCCCAGAGAGCACCAGATACCCCGTCTCACCAACGCTGTGGGATGCGCCCCCTGCTAGGGGACCCGCCAGCTCGCCCAGGCCGCCAGCTTCCCATGTGGGGCCTCCTCTCTGCTCCCCGAGAAAGCCCTCCTGCTCCCCTGCCTGCCTTTGAGTTCTGCTCCAAGGGCAGGGCTGGGGGCCACGGCCACCTTGAAATAAACAGTCTGCCTATTCTCACGTGGTCGGCCGTCCTCTGTGGACCGCCAGGCTATTTGTTACAAAAGCTGTGCGGCGCTTACGTCTACCAGGCTGTGTGCAGAGTGACTCATTTATGCTGAGAAAGACCCAGATACGGGCAAAACCCCTCAAACCTCTTCCCGCGTCTCCCTCCCACACACCTTTGGGGTTACTTCCACTTTTTGCTGTCTTTGAGCTATTTTACAAAGCCGTTAAGTTGTAGAAAACTGATAATACTGCACATAATTTGGGTCCCTTGGATGGCGTGGGAGCTGAGTCTGACAGGACGCAACTGTCCTAAGGCCAGATTCGCCTCTGTCTGTAAGCTCATTTCAGCAGCCCCAGCTCCCCACTTACGGGTGTGCTTTGAATTCGTCTTTGAGCTGCTTGTGACATCCTGAGTCCCTCAGATTCAAGAAAGTCTTTGATACCGAAACCCAGCAGGGCACTAACAACCGCTATGCCCACCAAAGCCTGTGTCCCCTCATTCCGTCTCCAGACCTTCCCAGAGCTCAGAGCTCATCAGGGCAGGGACGGGATGCAGGGGACCAGGGAGGCGCAGTCAACAGACAGTAGTGCAGGCTTGGGTCGGGGACCTTGGTTCCTCTTCAAGAAACAGAGATGACAGTCATCTCCGAGCTCTTCTGCAGAACGAAAACCCCCAGCAAATGGAAGACGTTAACTCCTTGACGGAGCGGTCGGTCCTCATTCCAGAAAGAAGGGCCACCAGAACCAGTCCTGGGGCCGCCCCATACCAGCTCTGAAAGACAGACGATGCAAGCTTGCCTCTATCCTGGCCCTTATTTTCCACGCCCCAAACTATAAAACCACCTCCTAGTCTCCCCAAGGGTGGGGCACAGCCTCTAGGGCCTCGGTCCGCTGAGGCCCCTCCGCCTGGCGAAGCAACACAGTTTTTCTCTCCCTCACCCAAAACTGTCTCGGCGTTTCTGTCCGGCACCAGCGGACAGAGGCTGAGTTTCAGCGACAGCTGGTGCAGGGGCCGATCGAATGTTAGCATAAATCGTGGCTAACTGTGACGCAATGCCTCTGAACTGCCGGATACTGTGCCAAGGTCATCTCATTATCACCTCATAATGGCCCTACAAGGCGGACAACTATCCTGTCCCATTTTACAGATGGAAGGCTCCAGGCACCCGGTGAGTAATGAGTCTTTCTTCACCTCCTGCTTCGTCTGGGGCTGAGCTCCGCAAGCTGAGGTCCCTGGGTGGGGCCCCGTGGGGTCTTAAGATCTGGTGTGTGTGCCCCCGGGCTCCCCCATTCTCACCAGACCCCCCCCCCCACCTCCACCACCAAGTCTCCGTCGCTGGATTTCTGGAGGCAGATTTCTCCCGCTGGGCCTGGTTTGGGGGCATCACCTTGAAAACCCACTTCTTACATCTGGGGGCGGGAGGCCCCGTCCCCTGGGCTTCGGCGAGGGGAGGGGGTCAGGGATCCAAGACGCCCCCAACTGCTTACTGGGGACTTGGCAAGCTAATTGAAATGTGCCAGCTATTTGCCTGGGGACCTGGGAGCAGAGCAGCCCCAGGCTCCCGGCCGGCTGCTGGGCTGATGAAGTATTAAAGAGGAAAAAAAAGCAGGAGCAGTGGCTTCATTTGCAAGGCAAATGCCTTGACAGGGGCTCCTCATTTGCAATCTTTCCGCCTGGAGGTTTTGATTAACTGCGGAGGAAAAGGTTCCTCCTGTTTTATGCATGAAGAGCCCGGGATGCGGGGACCCCAGCGGCGGCGGACCCCTCCCACCCCTTCCTTGTCAGCAACCTGCGTGGGGAGGAGAGGGGTCAGGGCAAGAGCTCCTGGAGGGCTGGATCGATCACCAGAGCTTGAGACCAGCGCTCGACAGCGAGGATGGAAATTTCCCGAGGCGAGGTCCCCCTTCTCATCTGTAAGGTGGAGACTGTAAACCTCCTGGGAGGGCGGAGGAGGGGGAGATTTAATGAGCTCAGCGTGCAGGCGCCTGGCATGGAGCCTGGCACGAAGCCGGCACAGCCCCGCCTGGAAAGCTGCTGCCCCGCTGCCCCCTCCGCTCGCGCCAGCCCCTCCCCTGCTCTCAAGCGCGACACCCCGCGCCCCGGCTGCTGCGCTCCTCGGGGAGGTGGGGGTGGGGGACCAGATGCTCTTCCAAGGCTGTCTCTCCAGCTACCAATTTGGGGGCCAATTTCCCTTTAAAAGTTCGATTCCACTTCCTTTCCTTTTCCATCACGTCCCCTTCCCCACTTTCCCGGGTTTTTCTCAGCTTCTGGAAGGGCTGTCACCTCCCGCTCCTCCACAAAGGTGAGAAACGCTGCATCCGGCTCGCTGGCTGTAAGGGCCCGGGGTCTGGGTGGTTAGTGGCCAGCAGTCACACAGGGCAGGGCAGACTGATCTAGAAGCTGGACAATAGCAAGGTGGCTATTTCTCCAGGACCTTGGGGAAGGGGGCACCCAGGGTTCACCCCAAATTCCCAAGGGTCACAACCCAGCAGCCTGGGGTACATCCAAGGGGCTGGGGGTGGGCTCTTGAACCCCTGTCCCTCCAGATCAAGCCAGACCATGGCGGAGATGGGAGTCCTGCCCGCGGATACAGGGCACCTTTCAGACACAGGTCAACATCGATGCCACTTTCCAGCCGGGCGTCTTTGATGAGTTCCTTAACCCCCGAGCCTCAGCTTCTGCATCAGAACAACGGGACCGCTGTCCCTGCCTGAAGGGGCTGGCGGGAAATCAGAGACCAGGTACCACGGGAGGCCGTCACCACTGAAGCTAATACCGAAGCTTCCAGGAGGTGTCATCTGCAGGAAGGTGGGCTGATGGGGAAAGGCTCCGCCTGGGCTCGGGCGCCCCGCCCACCCGGCACCTCACCTCCTCCCTCCACAGCTGCCTCAGAGCAGGGGTGGTCCGGGGGCTCTAACTGGGGTGCACTGATAATGCGGAGGAGAGGAGGGAGCCCCAGCGGCAGCAAGGGCCCCAGAGGACGCCTGGAACACGAACGTGGGGGAGGATTCAGGGTGCTAGGGCCTGGGGGTGCAGGAGCAATTCGGTGGGACTTTGCTGATTCCCGAAGGCTGGAGCGGTGCTCCCCGGGGACGATGGTCCTGCAGAGCCACCTGGACTTTTGTGACAAAGAGGCTGGGGTGGAAATTCTGGCTCCCCCAGTTCGGAGCAAAGCTAATTTTTCTAGGTTTCGGTTTTAACAGTGAGAGATTAGTAACAAGAAATGAACGGGAGCGCGCAGATGGCCAGCGGGACCTGCCGCACGGCACAGCGAGCCCTGCGATCACCTACGTGGGAAAAGAATCCAAAGCAGAGGGGCTGCGTGCAGATGCAAAACCCAGTCCCTTTGTTATACAGCGGGAGTCATCGCAACGCTGTAAATCAACTATGCTTCAATAAAACTTTAAAATATGAAAAAAATAAAAAATAAACGCGAGCAAGCATGTAAATCCCTGAGCCTGGTGCGTTACAGGCATGGATCAATGTCCATTTTCATTTCTCTTGTGAGAGCTTCTATTTCCTGCCGAGCCCCACTTCAGCCCCAGGGTAAGGCTTCCACTGCGAGGGCCGTGCACATAAGCAACATCCAAGTCCCCCCCAAAAGGCAAGTGTACAAGCAGGAAAGAAGCTGCCCCAACAGCAAAGACGGCAGCGGGTGGGCTGGGGTGTGGGGGGCACAGAATCCCGGAGGAGACAGCGGACAGGAGGGTACTGTGGTGCTACCCAGGCGGAGAGGGCTTCGGCCCAGAATAGGCTGCGACTGAGCTGCAGAGAGGGCTTGGGCCATCCACAGAAGCCTCCTGAGGCTCCACGCGCAGGTTGACAGACATCGTGGAATCCAAGAGCGGAGGAGGTTGGTGAGGACAGAAGCGTCACTGAGGGTCTGTTTACAGGACAACAGCAGCAGTGGCACCTCCCCCTCCCTCTCCCTGTGCATCTCATCCAACTAAACCCCAGCAGGCTCCTTGCTAAAGAAGTTGAAATACCTTTTGGGGGAGTTCCCGTTGCGGCTCAGTGGAAATGAATCTGACTAGCATCCATGAGGACGCAGGTTTGATCCCTGGCGTCGCTCAGTGGGTTAAGGATCCGGCATTGCCATGAACTATGGTGTTGGTCAGAGACGCAGTTTGGATCTGGTGTTGCTGTGGCTGTGGCGCAGGCCAGTACTACAGCTCTGATTCAACACCCCCCCTAGCCTGGGAACCTCCATATGTTGTGGGTGTGGCCCTAAAAAGACAAAGACACACACACACACACACACAAACTTATTGGGGAAACCAAGGCCACTGAGCTGCAAGGCCACCCAGTAGGACTGCGGCCCCAGGAGGATACTGTGGAGCCCTGTCCGTCTGGCTCTAGGAGGCAGTTGGGGCACTGGAGTGGCTTTCTCTAAAATAACACCCGCCCTTACGAGGCTTCTACCAGATTCTCACTCTCAGGGGGATAAATGGCCTAGTGATGCAACAGAAGAGGAAATAGCAGCCTGCTACCCAGACCGTGCCTCTTACACATGAATGAGCCACAAAGGGTCACGAGGCACTTGAAGGGGGGCCATGAACCTGAAGGAGAAGGCTCAGGGAACCAAGAGAAACACCAGCCTGGAGGAAGCAGAGGTGACTTGTGAACAGAAACTAGCATTTAAAACACTGGATATATTCAGATTAGAGTCAATATTCCATCTATAAAATAACTCAGTTTGGATGGGGGAAAAATCAGAACTAAAGTGCTCTTGAGTTATAAAATACGCTTGCCAAAATCCAATAGACACAATGATAAATGACCTCAAAGTGCAGCGCTAAAGGAAACAGAGAGGGGAAACCTAGGAGAAAAGAGAAGCAGGCTCAGTAAAGAAAGGAAAGCCAGGCTAGCACCATGCTGCCTGTCAGTAAAACTGGATGCTCAAAGGAAATGAAACATTCCTTCCAAGTTATAAGGAAACATTTCCAACCTGTAATTCTATATCTAGCTAAACTGTCCATCAATAAACCTCAGGGCAGAATAAAGACATGTGAGAGACAGAAAGACAAAGTTTATCTTCAACACACCCCTTCTCAAAAAGTTGCTGGATGATATCCCAGAAGTCAGGAAATAAACGAAGAAAGAGGAAGATAAGCACCCAGAATACGGGATTCAAACTAGGAGTCAAGGGAAATTTCAAAAATAGAGATTAAAAAAAAGGAAAAAAATCAAGATAACCAAGAGCTGATTCTTGGGTAAACAAAACTGACAAAACTCTGGCCAGACTTACCAAAAAGAGGCTAGAGAGAACCCAAATAAACAGAGAAATGAAAAAGGAGAAATCTCAACTGATACTGCAGAAATACAAAAAACCATAAGAGCATACTATGAACAATTACATACCAGCAAATTCTACAACCTAGAAGAAATGGACAACTTTCCAGAAACATACAGCCCACCAAAACTATCAAGAAGAAATAGATAATTTGAGCAGTCCAATTGCTAGAAATGAAATTGAATAATAAAAATACTTCCTACAAATAAAAGTCCAGGACCAGATGGCTTTATAGACAAATTCTACCAAACATACAAAGACGTTATAATCATCTTTCTTAAACTTTTCCAATTGAAGACAGAACACTCCCAAAGACATTTTATGAAGCCACCATCACCCTAATACCAAAACCAGATAAAGGTACTATCAAAAAAGAAAATTATAGGCCAATATTTTTGATGAATATAGATACAAAAATCCTCAACAAAATTTTAGCCAACTGAATCCAACAACACATAAAAAGATCATATACCATGACCAACTGGGATTCATCCCAGGTTCACAAGGATGGTTCAATATATGCAAATCAATGTCATATACCAATTAACAAGAAAGATCTCACTACTATTTTTTTTTTTTTTTTGGTTGTTTTAGGGCCACACCCGTGGCATGTGGATGTTCCCAGGCTAGGGGTAGAACTGGAGCTACAGCTGCCGGCCTACACCACAGCCACAGCAACGCGGGATCTGAGGCACATCTGCAACCTGCAACCACAGCTCATGGCAATGCTGTATCCCTAACCCTGAGGGAGGCCAGGGATTGAACCCACAACCTCATGGTTCCTAGTCGGATTAGTTTCCGCCGAGCCACGACGGGAACTCCCCCAGTCTTACTACTTTTATTCAAGGTAGTATTAGCAGTCCTAGTCCTAGTCCACAACAATCAGGTAAAAACCAAAAAAAAAGCATCCAAATTGGAAGAGGAGGTAAAATTGTCACTCTATGCAAATAACATACTATATGTAGAAAACCCAGGACTTCACACAAAAACTGCTCGAACTGATCAATAAATTCAGTAAAGCAGCAGGATACAAGATTAATACTCGGAAATCAGCTGCATTTCTGTTTACCAACAATGACATATTAGAAAAGCAATATAAAAAAAATCTTTTAAAATTGTGCCCCAAAATTAAATACCTAGGAATAAACCTGACCAAGGAAGTGAAAGATTCTTATGGTGAGAACTATAAAACATTAATCAAGGAAATTAAAGAGGGTTCAATATTAATTCTTCCAATCCATGCTCCTGGATTGGAAGAATTAATATTGTTAAAATGATCATACTATCCAAAGCAATCTACAGATTCAATGCAATCCCTATCAAATTACCCATGACCTTTTTCATAGAACTAAAACAATCCAAAAACTGATATGCAACCATAAAAGACCCAGAATTGCCAAAGCAATCCTGGGGGAAAAAAAACACCAAGCAGGAGGCACAACTCTCCCAGACTTCAGACAATATTACAAAGCTACAGTAATCAAGACAGTGTGGTACTTGTACAAAAAAAACAGACATATGGATCAATGGAACAGAGAACCCAGAAATAAACCCAGATGCCTACTATGGTCAATTAATCTTCGACAAAGCCAAGAATATAAAATGGGAAAAAGTCTCTTCAGCAAGTGGTGCTGGGAAAACTGGACAGCTGCATGTAAATTAATGAAACTAGAACACACTCTCACACCATGCACAAAAATAAATGCAAAATGGCTTAAAGACGTAAACATAAGACATGACACCATAAAACTCCTAGAAGAGAACATAGACAAAACATTCTCTGACATAAACTATATAAATGTTTTCTTCGGTCAGTTTCCAAGGCAACAGAAATAAAAATGGGACCTAATCAAACTTACAAGCTTTTGCACAGTAAAGGAAATCATAATAAAAATGAAAAGACAACCTACAGAATGGGATAAAAGAGTTGCAAATGATGCAACCAACAAGGGCTTAATCTCCAAAATATAAAAACAACTCATACATCTCAACAACAAAAAAATAAACAATCCAGCTGAAAAATGGGCAGAGGTCCTAAATAGACATTTCTCCAAAGAAGACACACAGTTGGCCAGCAGGCACATGAAATGATGCTCATCACTAATTATCAGAAAAATGCCAAACAAAACCATAATGAGAATGGTCATCATAAGTCTCCAAATAACAAATGCTGGAGAGGGTGTAGAGAAAAGGGAACTTTCCTGTGCTGTTGGTGGGCATGTAAATTGGTAAAACCACTATGGAGAACAATATGAAGGTTCCTCAGAAAACTAAATATAGAACTACCATATGATCCAGCAACCCCACTCCTGGGCACATATCTGGACAAACCTTTGAAAAAGATACATGCACCCCTGTGTTCACAGCAGCACCATTCACAAGAGCCAAGACGTGGTAACTCCCTAAATGTCCATCAACAGATGAGTGCATCACGAAAATGAAGTACATATATACAGAGGACTACTACTCAGTCATAAAAAAGAACAAAATAATGCCATTTGTAGCAACATGGATGCAATGAGAGATTCTCATACTAAATGAAGTCAGAAAGAGAAAGACAAATATCATATGATACCACTTATATGTGGAATCTAAAATATGGCACAAATGAACCTATCTACCGAACAGAAACACACTCACAGACACAGAGAACAGACTTATGGTTGCTGAGGGGGAGGCAGTGGGATGGACTGGGATTTGGGGGGTTAGTAGATGCAAACGACGAGATTTAGAATGGATAAGAAATGAGGTCCAACTGTGCAGCACAGGGAACTATGTCCAGTGCCTTGGGATGGACCATGATGGAAGATAATACAAGAGAGGAAGCGTGTATATGACTGGTCCTTTACTTTACAGCAGAGATTGGGACAACACTGTAAATCAACCGTAATTTTAAAAAAATGTAGAGATATCCAGGGATGAACTCATTCCACTTTGCCAAGACTTGCCCATTTTTAACACTAAAAGGCGTATTTACGTCCTGAGAAACCAGGACGGTTGGTCGCTCCAGGCCTAGAGACCAACCAGTCAAGACTGGAACAGGAGGAATGAAGATTCTCAGAGCAAGTTTTGCTGGGGTCACGGGTATGCGTAGAATTTATGGTATGATGGAGATAGGATTAAAGTCAAACTGCGGATAAAGCAAACCAGGCGGAGTTGTGGTTCAGAGAGAGGACAGATGTTAAGGATGCTGACAATGTAAAGATTAAAACGTGGCCGTCAGAAGGAGTGGAAAGGCTTGCCCTGGGCGCGCATCGGAGTCAAGAGGCACTGTCAGAAGTTGATGCAACATGAAACGTTAGAGTTACAAGGTACTCAGGGGAACAAAACAACAGCTTTCAAACTTTGAGAGGCAGAAAGGGGAAGAGCTAAATCCTTATGCTCATAGCAGGAATCCAATAAAGGTTTCCTTTCCTTTTTTTTTTTAGGGCCGCATCCCTGGCATAAGGAGGTTCCCAGGCTAGGGGTCGAATCGGAGCTGTAGCCGCCGGCCTACACCACAGCCACAGCAGTGTGGGATCTGAGCCACACTTGTGACCTACACCACAGCTCACAGCAACACCAGATCCTTAACCCACTGAGCGAGGCCAGGGACAGCCTCATGGATACTAGTGGGTTTGTTACTGCTGAGCCATAGCAGGAGCTCCTTGTTTAAAAAGTTTTTAAAGTTTTTTTCGAAGTATAGTTGATTGACAAGGTTATGCCCAATAAAGTCGTGCTATAGACTTGGAGAAAATATTTGTGAAGCACAGATCCGACACAGAATTGTATCCAGAATGTATGTAAAGACTCTCGTTACTCAATAAGAAAATAAACAATGAGCCAATAAAAAAAAAATGGGCAAAAATGTGGACATCTCACCAAAGATGCAGATGGCCAATAAGTACCCGAAACGATGTTCAACATCACAAAGTTAAAGTCACAACCAGATACCATTACACACCTATTAGAATGTCTAAAGTTTGAAAAAAAAAAAAAAAAACCACCACCTGACACTATTCAGTTTTGGCAAGGACACAGAGCAACAGGAACTTTCACACGCCGCTGGTAGGAACGCAGAACGGGACAGCTGCTCTGGAAAATGTTTGGCAGTTTCTTACAAAGTCAGACCAACCCCAGGTCCCGAGTAACCGAGCTGGATCCTGTGGGGCCTTTCCAGGATCCCTGCCCGATGTCCCCCACCCCAATTTTTAGAAAAACCTGTAGTCTCCCAGCCCTCCCCAGAGTCACAAAATCCTGGCTCAAGAATCGGTTATTGAAAGGATATGAACACGTAGTGACAAAAATAACAGTCGGTCCAGGAGAACTGGTAACAATTTAAACAGTAAATCAGCCATATGGCAGTCACAGAATCTTTCGTTCCTCCTGAAGGACATGGATAATAGCGTCTGGTCCACATCCCTGGGTCGTTTTACAGGTCCCAAACCCCGCCAAACGGAAGACGTTAACTGCATCATGACCGTGAGCACGCAACCCCCAGACGGAGCCTGAGGACTGACGGCGGTAACCCGGGTTATCACCACCTTGTCGCCATCGCCCCGTCAGAACTGCGCAGGAGCTGACCACACACCCTGCAACTCCCCTCCTCACCTTGTCTTTAAAAATGCTTCCCTGAGCGAGTTCCCTGGTGGCCTAGCAGTTAAGGATCCAGCATTGTCACAGCTGTGGCGAGGGTTCTGCCTCAGATCTGTGAACTTCCGCATGGTACGGGCACAGCCAAAAAACAAAAAAAAAGTTTTGCTGAGACCCATCAGGGAGCTGAGGTTTTCTGAGCATTAGATGCCCTGACTCCTTATCTGGCATTTGCAATAAACACTGCAAATAAATGCTGCACTTTCCTTCATCAAAACCTGGTGTCAGGAGATGGTCTTTTCTCTGTGCAGGTGAGTGGAGCCAGGTTTGGTTGGTAACATTAAGTTGCCACATCCAAGAAAAATGAAAATCTATATTTGCACAGAAACTTGTACGAGGATGTCTACAGAAGCTTTGCATGTTTCCAGCAAAAACTGGAAATAACCCAAAATGCCCCTCAGCAGGTGAACAGGTAAACAAACTGTGGTCTATTCATGACAGAAGACTCTTTGGCAATGAAGGAAAACGAGCTACATTACAGGCGGTCACACAAATGAACCTTGAGGACATTATGCTGTCTACCCTGGTTGTCGTCAGGATTACATGCTGCCTGCACTTGTCAAAGTGCAAAAAACAATTCCTGTACAGTTATAAATTTAACTATATTTAATTATACTTAAATCTTTAAAAAGTCATTACAGACATAATCCACATTTAGAGAAATCCAGATCTTAAGCCCTCTGCGCTGTTCTAGCACATCAAGACGACGGTGTTCTGTTCTGGGCATCATTTTCTCCTGTCTATTTAAATTTCATTACTTCGTTGAAATATATACTCCATGCAAATGACACAAAATCCAAAAGGGACAAAGGTATTGTGGGAAGAAGTGTGTGTCTCCTCTATCTCCTTTTTTCCAAGTCCTCCATCCTCCTCTCTGGACATAAATACTGTTACTCTGTTACTAGTGTCTTACGTAGCCTTTCAGAGATGCACTTAGAAGACTGTGTGCAAATATAAAGAAATATGTCTATATTTTTAAAAAATGTTATGGCCACACGCATGGTATATGGACGTTCCCGGCCAGGGACAGAATCTGAGCTGCAGCTGCAGCAGCGCTGGATCCTTTAACCCTCTCCACTGGGCTAGGCATCAAACCATCACCTCCAAAGCATTCTGAGTGGCTACAGTCGAATTCTTAACCCATTGCACCACAGCAGGAACTCTATCAAGAGAGAGAAGGGGAGGGGTGTTCACCTCTTCAAATGAGCCCATGTCACGCTCAACCTAGCTATTTTACTGTTTTAAATTTTTTTTATTTATTATTATTATTTTTTAAAATCTTTTTAGGGCCACACCTGCGGGATATGGAGGTTCCCAGGCTAGGGGTCTAGCTGGACCTGCAGCCGCCGGCCTACGCCACAGCCACAGCAATGCAAGATCTGAGCCGCGTCTGCCACCTATACCACAGCTCATGGCAACACTGGATCCTTAACGCACTGAGGCAAGGGATCGAACCCACAACCTCGTGGTTCCTAGTGGGATTCTTAACTACTGCGCCACGACTGGAACTCCTTAAATTTTTCTTTAGGGCGGCACCTGCAGCATGTGAAAGTTCCTAGGCTGGGGTCAAATCGGAGCTGCAGCTGCCGTCCTACACCACAGCCACAGCAACGCCGGATCCGAGCCTCCTCTGCAACCTGCACCACAGCTCGCGGCAACACCGGGTCCTTAACCTGCGGAGCAAGGCCACGAATTGAACCCACATCCTCATGGATTCCGTGTTGGGTTCTTAACCTGCTGAGCCACAACAGGAACTCCTTCAACCTAGCTATTTTAAAATTTAACGTTAAATCTCAGAGATGTTTCCGTATGAACGCGTACCCACTTGCCTCCCCTTTTTGTAAAAGCTGCACAATATGCCTTGGTATCTATGCACCGTAATTAATTTAATCAGTTCCTTCCTGACCGATATTAGTGTCCGATACTTTTAAAATCAACAATGCCACAAATGCTTTCATATGTACTTGTGCTGGGGTCTACGTTTAATTTTCAAAAACTGAAAAGTATGATTCTTATACCGCTATAAAGTGACTACGTGTCAAAGACCTTGAACTCACTAATGGAAGGACCAGAGGAGAGTAAAACTGATTTAAAGAGAATTTGAGAAACTGGATACATATAGGCACTGAAGGAAGCCTGGAACAGGCAGCTGTGTTGGACGGAAAGCTGGCTAATGTGTAAACTGCGGGGCACTGAAACTGTAACCTTTGGTAGATTAGCATTTCTACAGGACAGAAATTATTTGCATCTCCCCCAGACAAAATTCATTTCAACTCTTATTAGACAAGAACCATTTGCCCGGCTAACAGCCTTCTGCAGGTTGACATCTGCCCTCCAGAGCTGTAAGACGCTCCGGCCGGAGTAAAAGCGAGGTCAGACCAAGTGCAGACGTCTGTATGATTAGATGATCCTCGTGTGGGTCTGGCTGGAGAAACGCCCTCCAGACATCCAACGGACACACAGCCACCAGTCCGGGCTATGTTCCTTAACGAGGGACAGCTGTGGGATACACGAACAGTAGACTTGATGGGTACAGGAACCTGTCATTTCCACAGATTTGACCGTGGAGGGACCCACGGCCAGGTACCCACCCGGCGCCTCCGAGCCAGCCGCTCACTGTGATCAGGGCACCCACTGGGACGCTGCCGGTTAGGCGCTGCCGCACGGGCGCTGCTGTTTTCGGGGGTGGGGGGGGTGGGGGCGCGGTCCTTCCCTCCCTTGGCGCTCAGCTGCGCCGGCTGAGCTTACAGAGCAGTCGCCAGTTCACTTCCCGGAGACGCTGGCGCCTTCTCTCCAGCACATTCCTCGTGCTTTGGGAAACGGCGGCGCGTCTTCCGAGCCCTCCTCCGAGGCCTGCTCACTGGTGGTTTCTGTCCGTACCTGGTGCGTCCCCTCCAGCACGCCCACTCCTCTGGCCTTTTGACCCCATGGAGTTCTGGCGCATTCCTTCTCTGCAGCTGGGCGCCGTGGCAGCTGGGTGTTGGCATCACCTCCGGGGTGGGGGGCCCTGCCAGGGAGTTGATTCCTGTGCCCAGAAGTGGACTCCCCTCCCGGCCCCCTGTTCTACTTCCTTGATGGAGCCCGTTCGCCCCCGGCTCCGGCTCCATGCGGATTCGCCGGCCTCCCGCGGGGACAGGCCGTCCTGGGCCGCGCCCCCTCTCGTTCAGGCCCAGCTCTCTTCCCAGGACAGGAGGAGGGAGCAGTTCCTGAGGAGGGTGAGTGCGGGCTGTAGCGTAGAGGCCGCCACGCTGTCCTCACACCGGGGCGCTGGCCCTCCCCGCGTGGCCGTGGGCCTCTCTGCAGGCTCGGAGTTTGAGGAAATCTTGAGGCTCAAGATTTTGGGGAACATCACCCCATGCGTCCCAACCAGGGCTCTGGCGCCGGCATGGCACGCCTGCCGGGATTCAGAGTTTAACCTTCCCTGGGGTTCTGCTGCTCTGGGGTCGAGTCCTGGGCCTCGACCTCAGTCTTCTGAGCTCTCAGTTTTCCACGCCTCCTAGGTTTCCCCAAGGACGCCCTCCATCTTTGCCCACCAATCGCTCTCAGGTTTCCATGATTTTTCCCGAAAGCAGCGCCATCTCCACTGCCAGCGTTTCCTCCGTGTCCATCACACGCCAGGTGGCCACGCCGGCTGGTGCGCCCGCCACCCAGGCTGCCAGGTCACGCTGGGGAAACCGTCACAGCGCTTGCTCCCTGTGCCAGATCTAGGCTCCACCCACCACTGCCGGGGTCCTCGGTGCCAAACGGAGGGCACGTGGCCCAGCTCCAAAGTCTAGGGCTGAGTCCCAGCGGGCAGGCCCTGCGGGGAGGTGAGCACCACCGGGCTGACGGGCGCTCTGAGGAGACCCCGCCTTGCGGGGCCGGGGGTTGGGGGGGCCGGAGGGAGA